>JAZGTI010004138.1:0-25129 GCA_036877585.1 Botia kubotai
GCACAAACCTCTTACATTTTAAAAATAATATTTAGAAATTGATGTGGGCCTGTGGGCCGATAAAATTGTTGTCACCTGTTTACCAACTAGCTACATTGGTGGATGTGCTTACGTGCGCACGAGCAATGCTAAATCCTCTTGTCTCTATGTTTGGTTCAGCAGATGCGATAAGGACCCGCAGACGACTGTGTTCGAAAACGGCAAGAGCCAGATGGGTCGTTTCTCCTTTGAAGTGTTCCGCTTTGTCAAGCACAAGAACCAGAAGATGTCCACTGTCTTTCTGCACTGTGTGACCAAGCTGTGTCGGGCTGATGACTGCCCTCTGCTCTTGCCTGTAAGGGTGTCTGCTCCATACCATAACCAGTTTACAGAATACTGAGGAAAAACACAGTCAGAGCAAACTTAAACATAAATATTCAAGTCATGTCAAAAAGCAATTACATTTATCCTGCACACAGGACTCTTTATTCCGCCAATAGCAAGAAATTTGACTTTTGTATTTACATTTAGTATTTTACATAAAACAGATGATGAACCAACAATATTTCCTAAAATGTTATCCCAGCTGGCCTAAAATAGTCGTCTAAACAAACAATTTCATACTGAGCAGTGTTGCCGAAGGGTTTGTTTGTCCCAGCATGCACTGAATAAATTACGTGGTTACTGTTATAAGGCAATCGTTTTTTCTGCTCACTTTATTTTTGCTTTGACTGTTGCCACCATTTTATTAAGTTATTTGTTGTGTGGTGACAGTTAAAGCTCATTTTTTTCCCTTAATGAGGTTGTTGCTTGTCACATTAAGGCTTGTGTGTGTTAAACGATCAGGTCTAAGAGAATTTATAGAGAACAACTGTGGCTATTATTTTAACTTTCTTCTGAGGCATAAATTGCAGCATTCTGTCTATATAAAGTCATGGCAAATCATGGGCAACAATATAACTGACTAAATAAATTTGAGTTGTTAACTGATAACTTGCTGAACAAAACAAAATGTAGTTGCCTTGACAAGAAATATATTGGCTGAAAAACGTTTTGTATTTAGTGAAATAACGAATTCATATCGGCTAAAAAAGTAACATTACCGAAATGAATTACGATTGACGTTAAGAGCATGGAACTTGCAACGCTGTAGGTTATAGGTTCGATCCAAGAGGACACATACTGATAGTGACAAATGTGTAACTTGAATGTGCTGTAAATGAAGCTTTTAATAAAATGCTAAAATCTTACTGCATTGGCTTGAGTTTTACTGTTTTCAATCATACATTATTATAACACAGTTCCTGTATTACACTAGTTGGAGCTGTTGTGTATTTGTTACTCATAAATAATGTTATCTTGACAGATCTGTGGTAAAAGAAAGAAAAGGGACGTGTCGGAAAGAACCGGAAGGGCCTCTGATAACGCAGTCATAACAGCAGGACCCATCATCACCAGAAGTGGTATGATATCACCAAGTGCTTTAAACACCAAGACATTTGGTTTGAATCCCAGGAAACACACAATACTATAGAATGCACTGTAACTCGCTTTGGATATAATACATATAAATGCAAACAAACAGTATGTAAGAACAGGCCTGCCATTCTATGTCACATACAGTAAACCCAGTCTACTGGAAATCATTTTTTCTCATGTATATGAGACGTGGTTTAGTGCTGGGGTTGTTTTGGGGCCATATTCTTCACTGTCGTATTACTAAATCAATTCTCCTCTCTCCACAGACGAGACTTCCACCAATAATTCTCAGTTAGGTAAGACCCTCTTTCCTCCCCTTGAGCTCTTCTGAAAGGAGTTAAATCCCTCTGTCCTAAGGCCGTACAATTTCTGATGCAGGATAAAACTACGCTTTATTCCCTCCTAGAAAATAAAGAGGATTTTAATTTTTTTTCCTGAGGATGTAGAGGCTAAAACCTGTGACTTAAATAATGATAAGTTGAAGGATTTCAAACAG
This sequence comes from Botia kubotai, assembly GCA_036877585.1. Classification (NCBI taxonomy): domain Eukaryota; kingdom Metazoa; phylum Chordata; class Actinopteri; order Cypriniformes; family Botiidae; genus Botia; species Botia kubotai. The sequence goes on from JAZGTI010004138.1 coordinate 1,955, forward strand.
TGAGGGGTTAATAGAGGGTAGAGCCAGGTTTTAGGCAGCTGCTGGATTGAGAGAAAGAGAGAGTGAGGGCGAGAGAGAGAGCAAGAGAGAGACTTTATAACGTGCTGTGTTTTCTTTCTCTGTGTGTGAATGTGTGTGTTTCAGCACAGTTAAACGAGCCATTCAAAATGAATTCGGTGACGAGCGCCTTGATTTCCGCCATCGCAATCCTCGCTGTTATGAGTATTGGTTTCTTCATCCTGTCTCTTAGGTTGCTAAAGGGGAAACGGACGCCACTGACGTCTCTGTCAGGAGCCCACAACCCAGCATTTAGCTAAACACACACACACCTGTTCATCAAGCTGAATATAATGATAGCTGTACCTACATAAAATCACCTGTTTGATTGCCCAACTTCAGTATGGCTATTCTCATCACTGTACAATATACAATAACACCATCATTTTTTTACTATCTAGAAAAAAAGACTGAACCATTAAGTTGATATCTAAAGTGATCATAGTTACACTATGTACAGTACCTAAATATAGAATAAAGCTGAATGATTTTTATAACACTATTTAATTCCTCTTGTACATTAACTGAAAAACAAACCACTGAAGTGCTTTACGCATGTTTAATTTGATCATCAAAATCTGTGGGTGCAGTTACAGTAAGTTACAGTAATACCTCAACGCTTTGCCATGTTATTGCAGAGTTTAGGATCAGTTACATGAGGAACATAAGCAGTGGTATCTAATACACCAGCCTAACCCCTTTATACTAGTCCACTGACAATATTAAAGGCAACAGGATGGAATGTGAGGAGTCTATTTCTGAGAACGGCACAAAGGATCATGGGAAACATTGCTCTCTGCGATAATTAGTTTGAGTTACAAGAGCACAGAAAGAGAGACCATAGGGAACAAAATCAATTAAATCAAACAGCCACCTGCAGTACACTATTTAATTGTGGTGGATAAGAACACTATTTAAGATATTTTTAGTTTTAATTCATTGTATTTGTTTTTACTCATTAGTGTTCATATGTCATGATACCCATTCAACATTAATGAGAATTAGCAGTTATTTTTACATATTCTTATGTTCACTTTTAGAAAGTATTTTTATTTGTATTATAGAGCAAATATTTCAACTGAAATTGTCTGAAAACAAGATGCCTTCGTTAACTTTAACACTTCTGTGTATTATCCCCCAAACACACATTGTTCCATTTGTATTACTGGCTAGTAATTTTCTTTCCTCATTTTTAACAATAAAGAAAAATCAGATATGTGTCTGAATAGTCTGTTTTAGATTGTCCAATAACAAAGCAAACATAAAGCATGTTTTTCATATCCAGAGACAATGTGTTCCATCCCTGCCCTGTTTTACCCAGAATTCCTAATACCTAAGCAATACCTAATTGGGGCGTAACTGAAATCTCCATTATTAAAAGAGTTATAAAAGAGAAATATCACAGACCTTTAAAGATGTTCGGCATTATTGTCTGTGACATTAGTGACAGATATTAATGAGGTCCTGCAATACCTAAAGAATGGTCCAATTTCTTCTGAGGAATTCTGGGTAAAATGAGCATGAATGGAACACACTATACTCTCCTCTCTGGAAATGTAAATAAACAATAAATCTGCGGGTAATTCCTGTTTCCCTAAGATGGTAGAAATGTAGTTACAAATAACTGTTCAGGTAAACATGTCCTAAACATTTATCTGATCAGACCAGATCAAATGATTAAAGACAAAAGCTTGGTGGCACATAGAATTGTCATCACACTAATGAGAAGTACCAAAAAGTACAAAGGTACTAGGTACTGGTTTTTGGACATGAACTCTGGAAGTACCATACTGTAGTTTTTGAGGTACTATACATTTTTAAAGTACTATAGTGTAAATACCATGGTACCAGAATTACAGTAATGCTACTGTTATGGAGAAGACTACCGCTCCGCCTCCTCCGTGCCACCAGAGGGAACCGTCGCCTGAATACTAATTCAGTTTCGGATTTCAATTCCCATAAGCCCCATATCTGATGAACTTCCTGCTTGGTGCACCTGAATCTTGTTAGTCAGTCTATTTAAACTCACCTCTATGTCGGACTCATTGCGAAGTCTTGTTTTGCCACAGCAACATTACTGAGCGGTTTTCTATTGTATTTGTTTATTTTGTGTATGACCCCTGGATTGATTATTGATGATTGATTATTGGCGTTTGATTATTTGCCACCTGCCTTGATTACTGTTTGGATATCGTTACTGATTGTTTGCTGCCAGCCCTGATCTTTTGCCTACGTTTCTGTCTTGTTTTTCTTCTGTCTATTTTGACCACGATTAAAGATACTGCATATGGATTCGCAAGCCTCAGCCTCTTCGTTACAGCTACAGTATCATGAACTATGTCAAAGTACCATGGTTTTCACATATGATAGCCACTGTGCTTGTTTGTAAGAGTACTGTTACAGTATTGGTGTCAATAATGGCTGGTTTCCTTGGTGATATGTAAGTGTGCCTGACTTAAAGAGAGATACACCTTTGTCTTGACATAAATTTCCTGGTTCATAAATTTCCCTGCTTGAGTGTCAGCATAAAATATAAACATTAGCGCTATTGATTTGTTAGCATCTGAATCCGAATAACATAAAGATGCTGTTATATAAAAAACAGATAGAAAACAAATCTGTCAGGGTAACAAATCTGAACAGATGCAAATAATAGAATGACAATCTCTTCAAAAATCCAGGTCTAAAGTGTCGGGGAAGCTACTGTGAATATAACTGCATTAATCAATATAATTTATTTATATTTAAATATTTACAGTTACTATCACTTTATATATGACTGCATAATGACAGCATTAAATGTTGTTTAAAAGACAAGTTATAATCAGCATGTTAGCGTGTGCTACTGCTAACCAATAGTTAACCCCAAGTAATTAAACCCCTCCATTTAGAGTTCCCTCCAATCAGTTTTCTTTTACGTAAAGTATTTGAGTAAAGTTTACACTCACCATGACTAAATTAAAAGTTCAGCCAAAATGTGACAGAGGCCAGAACAGATCAGTCTCACAGGGTCAAAGGTGATGTCCAAGGTTTACTAAACGCTTCAGTGATTCTGCATAGCTTCGCCTGAGATTTATTTGGATCTGTGGCTCATCCTACTGAGAAAAGGAGAGAGAACACAGAGACAGAGTGATTAGTTCACAGCTTAAAGCTAAGCCCCATCATTACAAAATAATCGTCTGACCTTCTCACTCTACTTAACAGTGTCTCCAATCAAAAAATGGACCAGCTTGAGATCTTTTGATTTGTTAACATATAGCATTAGGCTGCTCAGAAAAACTATTTAAGATGTGAAGAAAAAATCACGAGACACTCAACACTCAATTTGTATATTACAGTAAAAGTATATTACAGTGCTGTAATGGGGTTACTAAATGGTTTACTTTTGTAGTAATTTCTGATCTGTTTAATCAGTTTTCCAGATAAAGTTTTTATTATTTAGGATTTTTATTATCTCAAATAATATATTTGAAGTATATAAAGTATAAAGCAAGCAGATTTCACCTTGTAGGAAAGCATCTTTTACACCGTCAAGATATGTTAGCATAATATAATATATAATGTTCATAGCTGAAATGTCATGTGTACAATTTCCTTTAGCGTCTTAGACAAATCGGTTAACAAAGGCCAAAAATCATCATATGACTTTTCAAGGAACATCCCAAGGTTTTAAAACAGCGTTATCATGGAAACAAGACAATAATGGACAAAGAGAAATATACAAGGAACAACTAATCTGCCCCTTTGTCTGCTTTGTATCATTGTTTACAAGTGTACATAGTTTGCTGCCATGCCATCATGTGACCTTATACATTGTGTTTCTAGGTTTACCGTCTGACCAGTGTAAGGATCCCTAACATTGGGTATAGTGTTAAAAAACCATCACAGTATTGTTACTCCCCCGGGGCTCCACACTTACCTTACGAGGTTGTATATTAATATGCCAAGAGATCTTATGTATAAGTAAAGAAACCAGGGTATTGTCAAGTGCATGTCTTTGAAGGTCTACAGTGTGTAGAGTTTCAAAAGATGTCCTCAGGGGGTGGACTACGGGACTTTATCCACAAAAGGGCTGTTCCAAAACAGTGGACAAACCCAAACTACTGTGACCTTATTTTTCCTCCATCTCACAAAAGAAACAGCTCTATAAAAGGGATCCGTAGTCTGTGAGCAGATCTCACAGGATATTCAAAGCAAACACAGCATGGATTTTCTAATACAAGGTGCGTCTGTGTCTCACCTAGGATACGTAACATGGGGAATATATTCTGTTCGATAACCAATGCCAAACTCCTGGATTAACTAGTGGTGATTAACTGAATTTTATTTTTGTTCCATGAACAGGTGCAAATCCAGCAAATGACAGGAAAACGATTCTCCTCAATATTTTCCTCTTCCTCTTCGCAATAAGTGTAGAAACCAGCGTTCAGTTAACGTTGAGCGATTGTGGATTAGATTTCAGACGCCCAGGTAAATTTTTGATTTGCTCCTCTGATGGAACACACAGAAATGAATATCTGGTTTCCATCTTAAAAAATTATATTTATTTGGATTGTTTTGGATTGTTGAATTTACACCAGAGGCAGTTAAAATGGTGTTATACTTTATAATTTCTGTACAATTTGATTCAGAGAATGTATTTTCTTCCATTTGATTATTTTTTTTGTAAATTTGAAACATTTATAGCATTAGTAGTATAGCATAACTAAATCGATTGTTCTTGTCACAATAGAGTACACAGACATATCTGTAGAATGCGGAACAGAGTACATTGATTTGGCCATCAGGTTCTGTCCTGTCATGTACGTTGGCTACAACGAGTCACAGCTAATAATGAACAACATCATGAATAACCAAGACTGCCAGGGGACCCTCGACGCAACAACCTCTCCCCCTGTGGTTCGGTTTAGGTTCCCACTCAACTCGACCAATGCCTGTGGCAGCACCTTTGTTGTGAGTTGTAGTTTTGAATCTTGATACTGAAACATTGTCCTGTAGAAACTAAAAGAGGATGTTATTTTTTAGCTTTGATAGCCTTTCATTAAAAACAAGCACCTAAATATGAATCAACACCCTTTTATAATTATATACCAACCAATTATAATTATATATTATACAGAATATTAATAATATACTCTTACAAACATAATACTCCGTATACTGTGTGTGTGTGTATATATATATATATATATATATATATATATATAATTGTAGACTCCCTTTTCAGTACCTTTTCAGCTTTTTCAGCATTACATATGATTATATTTAAATCTTCTCCATAGACAATCAGAATTTTAGGAACAGGCCTATTCTCTGATTTCTCCAACATTGAGACGGTCAACATCAGCGGAGTTGTGCAATCGAATGATGTCACAACAGGCACGGTGACGTACAACACAGACTTGAAGTACTATTACTCCTGCACGTACCCTCTGGAGTACCTGCTCAACAACACCCAGATTGATGTGTAAGCAGTAACCAAGTAACCATTGTCTACACTATCATCTCCCACTCTGGGACTGTGCGTCTAGGTGTGGTATTACTTCCTCGCAACACATTCAGTTAATTCCATTGCCTTTAGGGACAATACCAATGGTTTGTTTACAACAGATTCACAATAGAGATACAAAATGATACATGGACACGTCTAGTTGGTTTATACTTGACTAATTCCTAACAATCCTTACATTTTCATTGTTTAACTTCAATTGATGTCGTTAACATAAAACAAACTTATGCTCACACTTCCTAGCATCAACTAAATTCCTACTTGTAGCTTTGTATGCTCTGCTTGATGTTGGCTCTTAAAACAAAATATTAAATGCTTAAATCCCTCATCTGTAAGCCACTTTGAATAAAACCGTTTGTTAAGCGAATAAATGTAAATGCGATTGTAAATGTTTGTGTGTTGTTATTGGTTTTCTGAGTAATTGTAGGGACAACGAGGGCCTCTCCTGTCAGAAACATCTAATAAAGTGACACACAGTTACACTTTAGATACATTATCACTGTACACTGTACTCTCTGAGCTACACAGGATAATGTGCCACAACACAATAATACGAATAACAAAAACAATGGGAATATTAGTAACAGTAATATTCATAATTGTTATTTGTTGTTATTTATTCATTTTCCTTGTCACACTTTACCTCAGTTCATTTTTTGTTGTCTTGGTTTTAAGTGCACACCTGTTCTTTGTTTTGTCATTATTGATTGATTAATTGATTTACTTAATTTTTTACCTAATTTTATTCCAAACTGTAATGCAAATTTCTAAATGGCTTCAGACTATTTTAGATGAACTTTAACCCTGTTCTGCTCTTCTAAAGGTCAGGTTCCACGATTGCAGTGAAAGACAACAATGGCAGTTTTATCAGCACCCTCAACCTGCGGCTATTCAGTGTAAGACAATCCAGCCTTTCGTACATCTCTCATATCTGTGTTCACTGGAATTCAAACCCACGACGTTCAAACGCGTGATCCGTCGAACGCTCTGCAGTTGAGCTACAGGACCTGATCAACTTATTTCATTTTTCAGGATGTAAACTACACTGAACCCCTCATCATGCCTTCTTATGGTATTGGGTTGAGGACAAATGTGTTTGTGCAGGTGGAGGCCATCAACCTGACGTCCCAGTAAGAACTATTTCTTTCAGCATCATTGGGGTTGCTGTAAATTCAGTGCTGCGTTTAATTGTTGTGTCTTTTACAGATACTTTGTGCTGCTGGACAGATGCTACGCCTCCATTTCGAATACACCACACACCAACAAATACTTCAACCTCTTTGTGCCGTAAGTTTAATCAACACAACCTGGATTGATCATCCTTTAAAATACTTACATTTATAGTTAGCCATTTGAACAAACCCCTAACCATAAGCAATACATTTGGCATAACTTGTTCCTGTTACAGATATATGTCCTATATTTCTTATTTTTAAATAGCATCTCAAATTATGTGGCTTGTGGAGGAGAATTGTGCATTACTTTAAGACAACAGGCTTATCTTTTTCACCTAAAAATGGGTTAAGTTCAATATATTTACATTGAAGGAGTTAGAAAATGGATCTAGGCTCTTTTGATTAGGGCCAGTAAGCAACCACCCAGACTACCTAACAACCAATTAAACATGCCCTAACAACCACCCACTTTAGTAACAACCTGTTATGGAGGAGGCTGCCGCTCTGCCTCTTCCGTGCCGCCAGAGGGAGCCATCTCCGGAGTAATAGTTTTGATTCGGACTACATTTCCCATGAGCCCTGTGCCTAGGGCTGATTACTTCCTATTTGCCACACCTGTTCCCAATCTAGCAGACTATTTAACCCCCTTACTTTGTTAGTCTCATTGCGATGTCTTGTTTCGCCCCGGCTAACATTTCAGAGCGGTTTCCATTATTGTTTACCTGGTTTATATTTGGATTGTCTATCATGTTTTTGATTATTTGCTGCCTGTCTTTTTGACCTTGCCTTGGATTACGTTTTTGATTGTTATCTGCCTGCCCTGACCTCTGCCTGCCTTATCGTTACTGAGTTTGTCTAAAACCCTATTGCTCTGTTTGCCGGTATTTGACCCTTCGCCTGTTTTGACCATTCTGTTAAAGTGCTGCAGCTCTGTTTTGGCTTTGATTCTCTACAGCTGTACCAGAGATCATCTCACTAAAACGCTGGTGAATGGAGAGATGCAGCATGCTCGCTTCTCGTTTTCTGCCTTCCGTTTCACAGAGCAACAGAACGAGACAGTGTCGACGTACTACCTGCACTGTATTACAAGGCTGTGTGAAATAACTAGCTGCATGACATTTAGGGTAAACGCACTGCTACATAGATGCACACACTCCTGTAGATATATATGGGGGCCTACCCATTGACATCCATTGTTCTTAGTCTTGAAAACCCTAATATAATAACCTTATATTAAATCTGATTAAGTCAAAGTAAAAATTTAAACCCTAAAATAAAACTTTGGGTTTTTTAATGTTAAAAAACAAAGCCTGTGTATCATTGTTACAAAAACCACAGTACACAGGCCCCTCACCATAAAATACTAGCTTCCACTTATGAGCTACAGTGTTCCTGCAAGCAATCACATTAGAAAATCACATGACCTTCCTCAGTTTTTAAGAGCAAGAACATGTAGGCTTTCTGACACAGTATACCTACTTAAGAGAGAAATACTAACATTTCTGAATGAATCTTTCCCCAGCAATGTGGCAAAAGGAGGAGGAGAGATGTGGACCCTGTCAGCTCAGACACTACCACCATCACATCACCAGCCATCATCATACGAGCAGAGAGTGGTGCGTCCTTCAGATCCTAAAGAACATGTGTCCCTCACCCATCAGAGTCCATATGTCTGTATACAAGTTTAATTTACATAAACTGTTTTCTAGATCTGAGATATTGACTTTGTGTTTCTTATTTCAGTTGTTGCATCAAAAGAGGAAGGTGAGCTGCTGTTACTATCTATTTTTTTAGTTGAGTCATAAATGTATCTGTAGTAAATTGATCACTTTAAGATTAATTTGAGTTAATAAAATATATTAAACTATCACATTATATTATTATAATTTAATGTTGTTTCCCATATCTTTAATGTAGTTATTTATTTTTATTTAGTAGCTTGTAGTTTAGCTACAGGTCAAACTACTTTTATTCAGAAGATCAGTTTGACTGTGATTAAACTAGTTCCATGTTTATGTTTTAGACCAGCAAGTACAAGTAGATTCCTCAATGCTGATTCCCACTGAACTGATTTCTGATATTCGTGTCAGTTGCCAAAGTCTCATAACATATTGTTTCATTTCAGGTGTGTCTATCAGCACAAACAAACCTACTGATGCTTCTGTGGGTATTGGCGTGGCTGTGGGCATCCTGGCATTTGCCTGCATCATGATCGTGGGAATGGGGACTGTTTTCTACAAAAGATTCTGGCACACTGGCCCCTCAAAAACACAGAACAGGGGCTAAAGTGCCCAGCCTGCTAAGAGCACTAGCCCTGCTCCTGCTCTTAGAGAGGACAGTCTGGAAGGGTCAATCTCTCGACCCCAAAGGGTTGAGCAAGGCCCACCTTAGAACTGTTGTTGTCTATCTGTTTCCTGTAGCAAATTTTGGTGACTAATCATAGCAGTAAGATTTTACATGTATAAATGTGGCTTAGAAACGCAACAATGCACTACTGCTTTACACATGAAACTTACAATATATGTTTCATTTGTGGAGTTTGACGAGAGTACCAAGAAAATTGGAAGAATAAAAGAGGCATTAATGATTATTTTATAGATGGGGAAATAATTATTTGTGATTTTGTGTTTGCCAATGAAAGCACATAAAAAGTGAAAGTAATGACCGAGTCATGAATCTATTTGAATCACATTGAGCACACTGTAATGAATGGTCTACCATGGGGACGAGGGGCCGGCTTCTCTGGTGGAACTCATCAGTTAACATGGGAACCAGTATATCGCCTGCATTTACCCATGACCGTTCCTCTGGACCGTACCCCTCCCAATCTGCCAGGTATTGCAGAACGCCACCCCGGCGCCTGGAGTCTAGGAGCTCATGAACCCTGTAAACCCTGAAGTAAAACGTCTCTTTAAATTGTGGAATGCAAGTTTTGCCTGCGGGGACCAGCGAAGTTTGCCAGATGTTTGTTTTGTGAGGAAAGTCAGGGGAGCTGATACAGAACTAAAGTCTTTGATAAACCGCCGGTAAAAATTGTCAAGCCCAAAAATCTCTGCAGTTCCTTGACGGTCTAGGGTTGCAGCCACTTAGCCACCTTTTCGTTGCAACCTTCTTCTCGTCCATAGCAACGCCTTCCTGGCTGATGATATAACCTAAAAAATGCAATGAAATTCGCACTTCTCCTCCTTGGTTACAATTGTTACAATTGGTATTGTAACAGACGCTTGAGGACAGACCAAACAGGTTTGACGTGTTCCTCAAATGAATTTGAGTAGATGAGGATGTCATATATGTACACAATAACCCATCTTTCGAGCATGTCTATAAAAATATCATTCATAAACAATTGGAAAACTGAGGGGCTGTTAGCGAGACCGAAGGGCATGACTAAATATTCATACTGTCCTGAGGTGGTTGACAAAGCGGCCCTCTCTAATCCGTACCAGGTTCTATGCACTATGTAAGTCAAGCTTTGTGTAAAATTTGGCTTGGCAGAGTTGTTCTAGGGCAGCTGGAACAAGGGGGAGTGGAAATTGAAACTTTATAGTTACTTTGTTAAAAGCATGATAATCAATGCAGGGCCTTAAACCTCTATCCTTCTTTTTTACAAAAAAAGCCTGCGGATGCTGAAAAGTTGGATGGGCGTATAAACCCCTAGCTAGCTCCTCTTCAATATAATCCTTCATAGCCTGTGATTTTGGTTGTGATAAGGGGAATATTCAACTCTTAGGGGGCACTGCACCGGGAATCAATTCTATGGCACAGTCGACTGCTTGGTGAGGTGGCAATTGAGAAGCCCTTACTTTGTTAAATACCTCCACAAGATCTGCAAACTCTGAAGGGATGTTGGTTTTAGAGGATTGGGTTATGTTTTGAAGAACTGGTGACTTGCATGAACGACTGATCTTGGACAAACATTGCTTGTGACAATTGATTCCCCACTGGAGTATCTCTCTCTACTTCCAGGAGGTGACTGGGTCGTGTTGGCAAAGCCAGGGTAATGAAGCGTTAGTGAGATGAGTGTATCTGAGCTGCATGGGTTTTGCATTGGGCGTAGAGGTTTAGTTTTGGCGAGAAAACATTACAGTAGGTCAACGGGAGCGGATTAAATTGTCCATCTGGATAGCCAGATTTCTTCCCTCGTCTCTACAGGCCAGCTCAGATTGGAGCTCAGAATGCAACCCCCTACGGAACAGCAACTTGAGTGTGTCCTCAACCCAGTAAGTTTGTAAGCAAACTCAGATGCAGTCTGATTCCCTTGGGTGATAGCCAGAAGATGTTCACCTGGGCTCCTACCTCCTGCTGGGTGTTCGAATTCCTCCTGGAAGCTCTGAAGGAGCTTCGGAGGTAGGGAAGATTGACCTGTCTAACCTCCATACCGCCGTGGCCCAGTCCAGAGCTTTCCCCATTAGCAGAGAGCAAACAAATGATATACGACTCAAGTCAGTGGGTTGGTGATTCACAAATAGTGAACATTGCAGCAAAAAACCTTTACATTTAGTGGGAGAACTATCCAAGGTTGAGGCTAAAGTCACAAACGAGAAGTACAATCCAAAAACAGGGCAGGCAGCAAACAAGCGAAAAACAAGAACAGTCCAAGATCATACACAGAGAAAGCAAGGGAATATAACAAGGGAAACCACTCGGAATTGACACATGAGGCAAATCAAGACTTTGCACTGAAAGTTTGTCTGAGTCCAGTTTATGTAGGGTGTAGTTGATGGTGATCAGGTGGCAAACAGGAAGTGATCAGATCCAGGTATGCGGCATTGTGGGAAATGTAGTTCAATGAAAGTCCGAGTTAATATTCTGGAGATGGTTCCCTCTGGTGGCGTGGCGGAGGCAGTACTGGGGCCTCTTCTGTAACACATACTGTGCTGTTATCTGTGAAGTAAACAAGATGAGATAAAAAGAAAAGTGAGAAAGTTCTTTGAAAAATTTGTCCTTTTTTAGTTTTGTTTCATTTATTAAAGATTAATCTTTTCACTTTTAATGACTTTTATTAAGTGGTGTAAAAATGGCAAGATCTGCAATGAGAACTGTGTTAAAAGTGTAACACTTAATTTTGGGTTGTTGGCATGGTGATTGGAAGTAGCATTAGGGCCAGTTGCATCTGTTTAAAAATATATAAAAGTATTAAGTATGGTGAGATAGGACTGAGTAACACTGGAGTAACACTGACTGGTGACATAAGTTTTAAACAATTAAAAATTAGCTACAGCCTTAATACATCTATTGTATATGTCCACTATTCTACTGAGGTTATAGAAGCTGCTATTTAAAATATATTAGGATTTACTGGATAATCAGCAAGTAACATCTACACAGCCTCTTCAGGTGGTACTGCATTTACACAATATTAAATATTTCCAATATTACATGTGGGAGTGTAATAAGTGATGGTATATTATTAGACGTAGAACATTTTATTGCAATAAATTCATGCACTAACCAATTTTTCCATGTGTGATAGGCTGTATCAACAGCATATTAATATTAAATCAATTTGAAACTGAGTTACAGACAATTATGTTATTATGCAATTATGTTTCTTCCTCGTCTTCCCTACATTTTTGCCAAAACAACTGTAAAGACATTATAGGTGAACATTATAATTATCATCTCAAACAGGTCACCTATTAATGGTATCTACTGTAAGTCCACTTGAAATGTGGCATTAGAGAGATATTTAAAAATATGTCTAAGGTTTTCTTGTCCCCGCATGCAGCAAACAGCTAAAGTGGGTCACGCAAATGAATTCAGCAAAAGGGGCTTTTGGGCGTCTCAACAGCAATATTACCATGGTAATATGAAGTGCAACTGGAGCACAGTCTAATATCGCTTTACATTGACCTGTCAGATCCACAAATGCCTGACCTTTACATTGTCAATTACCCTTATAGAAGCATCTGTGATTAGCCTAATTCTATTGTTTTCATCATTTAAAGAATGTACAGGGTCACAGGCTGTGCTGTATCAGGTACCTGAGACAGTAATGCAGGAAGGCAACGTGATCTTAGCTGAACATAACCTCCCACCCTTCCCCCCCATATAAATAACACACAAAATAAATGTCACCCAATTTACAAACAATAACCTAACCAATTGTATCTCCTATTACTCCATCCAACTTTTTGTTTTATATTAGTCTTTAGTACTTAGAAATGGGGGCAAAAAGCTTGTTGAGTCCTTAGTGTCCATTAAAACATGCCTAGAGGGGAAAACACAGGAAGTTCAGAGAGATCCACGGAACGCCAGTGCAGATTTAGGGCACATGATGATTCATACAGTCAGATACTGAAGTAGGCCATCATTTTGTGCCTCTCTTAAAGTCTGTTTCTCTTTGACTCTTTGACAATGTTTTGCAAGTATTACTCAGAATATTTTAATGGTCTATATTTCAACTCGGCAACTGCTACAGCGGTTTTCCCCTCCGTGGAATACAAAAGCAGTTATTTATAGCTGAATGTCCAAGCTGCTCTGTATCGCACAATGAAAGTGAATGATGCCAGTGGCTGTCAGGCGAGATTTTCAGGACAAAATTTTAACATTTTGGTCCGCTACTTGCACAAAGCTATTGTACGACTTGGGAAAACTTGGAATCTGGTACATGAGACATTTATGGTACTTTTATGGTGCTTTGTCTGGTCACCATTAACCTTCACGTGAGTTTGTCACAACAAGAGGATAACATCTGATTTTTTTTTTTATGAACTATTCATCTGGTTATTATTTGTACTGTCCTTAATTGGAATTCTTTAACTCATTAGAATTTGCAATAATTGTTGAAATCGGAATAACCAAATCCTAAAACAGGAATGCATATCTGGAAAATAGGAAAACAAAAGTGAACTTTAAAGTAAACTGGAATGTTATCAGGCACTAACAGAACATAGAATCTGGCAGAATAGCCCCCCACTGTCAGATACAAAGCAGAAATGGATTCTTACCAAAACACAGGCTCAGTGATCACAGCCCAGGCATACAAAAACCACAGACACAAACAAACAGCTTTCAAAGAAATCTTTGCTCGTTCTTTGCTCACACTGCTGAGTTAGAAACAGTTTCACACTTTCTCCTTGACTGTCAAAAATTTCATAATGGAGAAGAAAAATACTTTGAACCTTCATTCCACAGTTTTCTGAATAATCTTTTAATTAAAGATTAAGTGTTTACTGAGGGCAGTTATGCATCTGTTGCAGCAAAACTCTGTACACAATCAGAAAGCTATCAAAGCAATGCTTTGATCATCATATTACAGAGTTATCAAATAGCATAACAAAAGACTATGTTCATTGTTCAGAAATATTCAATTTTGTGGTATTTTATTTAATCGTTTTTGCTGTTGTTGTCATTACCATGATAGGAACCTTATTATTATTACCATATTTTCTTCTGTCACTGTGTCAGTGTATCAGATGTTGCTTAGATTGTGTAGACCAGACAATGTCTTAAGAAATTTTAATGCACATGTAAAAATGCATAAAGGTTCTATGAGGAACAGATTTAAGGTGAATGTTGGTTTCTGAGATTAGTTTAGTACAAAAACAAAACTCAACTGAAATTCCCCTCTATCAAACAAAGTCCAAAATCAATTCCCTATATCTGAGTAAAGCTCTTTAAATCTGTCCGGGTTGAATGACATATCTCTTAAAATGTTTCAAGCAGTATATATAGATTGTCAGCCTGAATCCAGTTCAAATTTACTCTATGTCTTTTTATCTCTGCCTCTGCACCTTTATTTCAAACGCTCAAAGACAATGGGATGGTATTTCCTGTTGAGGAAAGCTTATTTATTATTCAAAGGCCCTTCCTGCATCACAGGACTCATAGTCTGTTATTAATGATAGAATGAGTGGGCGAGAGAGAAATGAAGCAATGGAGGGAGAAGAGAGAAAGAACTGTGCTTTGAACCTCGCTGCAGGAAGACTGTTAAAGCTTCAAAGCTCTGTGTCTTGAAGGAGACCTGCAGGCAGAACACACATACAGCCTATCCAGAGTTCTGAGCGCAAACCAGCTCAGTAATTCTATGGCACTCTAAAAGCTCTTACAACAACAGGATATTCCTACTGTCTAAAGATCGTCTGCTGAGAAATCTCCTCAGGTATGGGTCACACCTGAAGACCAACAGCTGTGAGAATTTGACTGAAAATACTGGTGTTCAATTAGAAAATGCTTTTCAATGAAACACCTTCTTTTGAAAGACAGAGTAGCGTTTGGATCTGGCTGTGACAGACTGGCAACTTCTCTGTGGAAGCCGTTCTCCAATAGTCTGATAGACTGAGTGTCTTTGACTTCTGCTTGTCTAGTCTAATATCTTTAAAACACTGACTTAGAAACCCACAAGATGCCAAGCCAAATCATTTTTGAAAGTGTTTTTGTTGCTACTTTTATTGGTATTGGTTGGCAAACATAAACTACATTTTGATTTTAAAAACTAGTTTGAATTTACAAAACTAGTTCAAGCAAATTGTTTTTACATTTTCATAAAACTGTCAATGGTGCTTGCTTATGAACATTCATTGGCATAATGCTAGTGTGTTGCAGGTGGTTGCTAGGGAATTACTAAGTGAATTACTACTAGGGTATTTTGAGTGGGTGCTTACTGGCCAAGTCAAAAGAGCCCAAATCTTTATAGTATTCTACTCCAAAGATTTGGCCTTGTTTTTTTTTCATTTATGCATTTGGCAGATGCTTATCCCTATGCTTTATCCAAAGCGATTTACAGTACAAGGTTTATCAATAGGTGTGTTCCCTGGGAATCGAACCCACAACCTTTGAGCTGCTAACACAATACTCTACCAGTTGACCTACAAAAACTTTTTTGGTCTGTTTAATCATTCACCAGATGAAAATTGTATAGTAAGTCCATGCAGAAAAGTGAAATCACATCTCTCCTCAACGTACCACATGAGAGAACATTTATGTATGTAAAACAAGCCATGGGAGATGAGTATGCCCAGTCCCAGTTATGATTTTCCTGAAAATGCTACAACAGCTTTGTTATGCTACAACAGTGTTCGCTCCCCCTGTAAAAACAAACTGCTGGTTCAGTACCCCTTCAATCAATGTTCCCATGACATATTATGTGTCCAAACAATACATTTTGATGAACATTAGTCTTGTCACCGAACCCAGTAATTGGACTTTAATAATTTCTCTATGGCATTGATCTATGGTCCCCTCAGTATTGCGGGCACAGTTTGATAGTTCTGGGCCAGGCTCATGGGGGGATCTCTCCCATCAGAGCTCATCAGTGTGGTCAGCCTCTCGTGAAAGGAGAGACTTCATTCGTGGGCATGATTGAAAAACTCAGAACAACAGAGATGAAAACAGAAATTAATTGTTTAAACTGAAGTGAATGGGCACTGAGGCAGTCAAGCTCCAAAATGATGAAAACTACCTTAAAAGTATAATAAAAGTTGTGCTTTTATTTATTGTGTTTATGACAGAAGCAAAGTCATACGAATTTGGAATGCCATGAGAGATTTGATTTTTTTTGGTGACCTGTCTCTTTAAATTCCTTGGATTGTTCCCTGAACATTCACTGATTTACATCAAAAGTAACATACTCTTATCACTTCCCCTCTGTGTGTAAGAGTTGAGAGATAAATGGCAAGTAGCTTAAGAACAGTCAGCTATAACAGGTTGGAGATTTGGGTTAGTGATAAGGTTTTCCCAACAATTCTTCCAAATGCCCTTGATGAACTGAAGGTGAGGCAGGAAATTATCTATTTGTCTGTAATTATGACATCTCATCAGTAGAGGGCAGACAAGTCCCTTCGCAGCATAGACAAAATGACTGTGTTTTGTGTTTATGAGCGTGGTTAAGTGAAAGAGAGAGAGAGAGAGAGAGAGAAAGAGAATGAATCACTGTTGGGCTTGCAGGCAGTGAATCATAAACAATATAAGTTACATACTATCTCCATTGTTCCTCTGATAAGATTTTATTAACCTAACACTGTGTCTGATGAGGCAGAGAATCCCACAGCTTGTGTTGGGAAAAAAAACATGTTGCCGTTACATGCATTACAAAATTATCTCTGCTGTTAAAGAAACAGTTTACTGAAAAACATTTTGTCCTTGTGTTTCCTCTGACGACATCTGTTTCTTCCATATTAATAAATGGAATATAAATATGTGTGTCTGTGTCACTGAAAAAACATGAAAACACTGAAAATTTGAATGCTTAGTTTACATGTATTTATAGTGTGAAAAATATTAACGTTTTTTCAAACACTTTATGTCCCATACAAGAACAGAAGTCATACAGGTTACATGAGGGTATTTTAGTTGATATGTCCCTTTAATAAAGACCACCAAAACATGACAGTATGCTGATTTAAAATGCAGGATGTTGAATGTGTGATAATGACTGAGCCACAAGCAGATGTGTTATTACACTGTGAAACACATTTAACAGTATCTGAAATAGGTTAATGTGCAGCTGCATAAATTTACAATAACTGGATCATAAACAAACTCACAATGTATCCGGGTAACAGATCTGGGCTCTTTGTCCTGTATGTCCTGTGTCTATACATGCTTTTGTAGTGTAATTTCTTATACGTTCACTTATACGTCCTAAAACAACAGTTTAAACTTTGCTATTTATATGCATATATTATATTTATAATATATATATTTATAATTTAATTAGGTAAGAACAGTGGAGATGTGCATATTCCATGTATATTTCCCGGTAATCAAGTGAGTGATATATACCACTAACACGTTATTTATTTATATACACTTTACTTATATATTTTTTGCTATATGTGCAACAACATATATAGTTTCATTATGATGTGTGACTTTATGTGTGTGTATATGCGAATGGATTTTATGTGTGTTTTATGTCAGTGTCTCACAGAAGACTCCCCCGCTGTTCTGAGTGAAAGGGTAATTGACTGTGAATGACTCCAGCTTTAATAAACACCTGCGTGCTCGGTTACCTGTGTAGAATGAGTGTGGGAATCTTCTGGTCTCTCCAACCTGCCATTTACAGGAAAACTCAAGTGAAGAACCTCAGGCCTTTTTCCTAGCTCATTAATCAGCGCTGTGGACATAAAGCCATTTACTTTTGACAAGCCCCCAGTGTGAGCTATGTGATAGCAGGCCTGGCATAACAGCGTTAATTGGTAATTTACTGGAGTATCCATACATAGAAGAGCAGAGGGAATGAGCCCCGGTTAACACCAAATGTTTGTGGTGCTGTTACATTTGAAAGTGTCTACAGTTGAATGTTATTATTTAAACAGCGATTATTGCATTTAAAGCCCCTCTCCTCACACCTAAGCACATATATGACCTTTACAAAAATAACCAACATGGCAACCAGTTTCTGCCAAAAAAACAGTTATGGTTACTGTTGTAAAATTAGAATACACTAATTTGAGAGCTGCAGTAGACAGTGTAAGATTTTTGTAGGATTAGTAAAGTATTGCTATTTTATTTAATCTTTTATTCTTTTTGAGGACAGTGGCGCTCCCATAAAATACCAGAATTTTATCTATACCATGGTATAAGATGATTACCGTATTCATATATTATTTACCTGATATGTCATGGTACTTAATACCATGAAATACCAAAGAATGTCCAGAAAAACAAATAACATTTAAATAGTACCAAGGGTAACACTTTATTTTACAGTGTCTTTGTTACATGTCATATGCCAATACAATGGCCTAGTATCCCATAGTAACCACTGCATTTAGGCCTTTGTTCTTCCACACCAGACTCAGTAAACCTGGGCTATTTAAATCCGCTCCTGAAGGGCCACTATCCTGCAGAGTTTAGCTTCAACCCTTCACTCACACACCTGCCTGCAATTTATTTGTATTCTTGAAGACCTTAATTAACACATTCAGGTGTGTCTGATTGCGGCTAGAGCGAAACTCTGCAGGATGACGGTACAGCCGGAAAGGATTTAAATAGCTCTGTGGTAAATCATTTCTTTATAGACCACACTTAACTCACAGAGGCATTGTCACACTGAAACAGAAACTAATTGAATGAGATTGCATGGCTGCGTGCATGATTTTACATGCCTTTTAGTTATGAATGTAACTGAAATAGCCAATCCTGTTAATCAGATGGAATTGTATACATACTACTATATGTGTAGGTCATGAGGTGTACTGTAAACTAAAAGAAACACTTTAGAAGCAATAATAATTTGTGGCAGGGAAAAATAATGTCTGTGGCTTTTTGATAAACGTGAGAGTCCATCAAAACCCCTCTGAAGAGAAGCCACTTGGGTATATAGTCTAAATATAGAGAGAAAAAGAAAGAGTTTGCCCATCAACATGTGTGTCTTACCGCTTGCTGTCTTACTGCTGAAACAGGAAGAGAGAAAAAGCAAGACAGGTATGATGGAGATAGACAGAGCGCAGAAAGACAGAAAGAGTATGTCAACTGGAGTTCCAGTATGCAGATCCAGCACACTGCCAAACGAAATTCCACAGCCCCAGGGTGACAGGTACAGAGATTAAGAGAGAGAGAGAGAAAGAGAGAAAGGGAAAAAAGTAGGGGGTGAGAGAGAGAGAGAGAGAGAGAGAAAAAGAAAAGGAGGGAGAAGAAGACAGAGGGAGAAAGACAGAAAAGAGAGAGAGAGGGCACAAGTATCAAGAGAAAGAGAAGGGGAGGGGTGAGACAGTGAGAGAGAGGGAGAAAGAAAGAGAAAATGAGAAAGAGCGAGAGAGAGAGAGAGATAAAGAGAGAGAGAGGGAGAGGGGGGTGGCAATGACAGTGAGTTACAATAAAATGTAGTACTTATCAATACAAAGGACAACAAAACTGAATAGCTAGTCTGCAATAGCTGTGTCATACTTAGAATAACAATACAGTGTTTGGCAATTTCCCTGTGTGCTTTCATTGCTTGCAGCCAAGATTACGTTTGAAAAATATTTCAAGCCAGATTTTTCAATTTTGCTTGTAGCGGAACAATATGAATACATTTAGCACCCCCAGCTTTCCTTCTCGTTATTGTGGAAATGTAGAATCTGCACATGAATTCAGTGGACATTTTTTACAGCAAAAGCTGACAATCAAAAGTGTATTTTAAGAGCCATTCACAACTAGTTATTACTGAGAATATATTTTTTATTTTCCAATATAATAAACTCTCTCTGGCTGTGCGCCCTTTTGCATACTTATACTGCATGCTAAAACAATGGCACAGTGTGTTTGTGTGTATGGCATTATTCATTTCAAATGTTTAAAAACGTTGTGACGACCTCATATTTCTCATTGTCGATTTATCACAAAAGTAAACCTCCAATGTCAACATATTTTTGTAATAGCTGTTGTGTGAACAAGTTAACACAATAAACCCACACTGGCACACTTAAGGACAGTTGTGCAATGAAGATTTTAATCATAATGTCAAATGCATTTCTTAGGACAAGGTTTTTCATAAATGTCAAGTTTATTAATTATAATCTCGTCTTATAATTAAACATAATGAGGGCCTAACCAGAATAATAGACCATAACTAGCAAATTATGTGCAGTATGGCCAGTACAGTATGTGTAAAATAAATGATAGGCAATAAGAGTATACAGTAAATGTTCAATTGTTTGTTTTGTTTTGTTTTTGTAGACAAGACTTTATTACATTTTGTCTCCTATAATATTGTTTTTTTCCAATAAATAATTTATTTTCTCTTCACCATTTTTAAACATTTCAAGATCCTTTCTGATCTTTAGAACCAAACCCGTATTCCTGCATACGTCTGCATAAAGCATTGTGTTTAAATAATGTTTATTATTTCCAAACTACATTCTTTACAAGCTGACCATAACCCCAGATGGTCATGTCCTGGTGTATCAGAAAGGATGTTTTGAGTTCATTCTTTATTATAGAAATATAACAAATATAGAAATTGCCTTTCAAAAATAAACCTTCCCTAATGAATATTGACTGGAGTTAAAACAGTGACAACAATACAAGCCCTGCTCACACTACCCAGGCGCCTTTGACACATTATTTTCAACCTACTATAACTCATGACGCACTAATCCTATTTAAGACAAATAGTGGGTGAATTGGGACACAGCGTCTCTCTGCTTCTGCTTCCTGACATAACTGTGTGCTCCTCATACCAGATAATCTCTAAATGAATTCAATTCTCCCTCAGCCAGTGTTCTCATCCTCCGATCGTGACTCAACTGACTGGTAACGTGTTGACATTGAACAATGACATCATCCGACCTTGCTCAGGAGACGAGTGGTGAGAAAAGGCTGTCACCTCATCTCGTCTGATTTAAATTTCTGAGTAAGTAAATGATGAACAGTGAGAAAATTAGGCAGCCTGTGACTCGTCCGCCTGACAGAGCGGTGGACAATACAGCTGACAGACGAGAGAGCAACACATCCACAACCGCCTCTACTGTCATCTCCTCTCCCCAGTGAGGTATTGTGTTGTTTAACACAGTCCTGGAATAAATCTGCCCGATAAAATTTAAGATGTGGCTCTCAAGTGAATTGCTGGGCATAAATAATATTTTTTTAGGGCTTAAATTCATTAATTAAATTGAAAACAATGCGACAGTATGCATGTGTGAGGCTCAACAATAAGGATTTTTTCTGCTGACACGGTCTGGCAAGTATATTTCAGTTGTGAGAAATGCAAATGTTACATTTTCTTTACAAAACAACAACAGATTTATTATTATTATTTTTTAAATAGAATTATAATTACAATTTATTAACTGATAAGTTAACTTAATTAACTTATTATGAACATGCCTATTATAGTTTTGTTTATCATGTTTTCTGCTCAAGAAAAGCCATAATATTTATTTAAAGCAGCTAAACAGTGTTCAATTTTTTAATGTTTAAATTTGCATAAAAGAACAAATACACAAATAGGGTAAATCAACAGAGGTAGTGACAATGCAAAAACTCAAAAGACAAATTCTCATTGACTGGTCCCAAAATCTCTCATACTGGCCCCATAACCCAGGGTAATCCTCATCATTAAACTTCCTGTTTGCAACTTCCTGGAGCCACCCAAAGTCAATTCATTCTCCAGAAAGCCCTGAGCAAGGTGCAAAATGCAGAATTAGAAACCAGATAGGTGCCGCCATTAAAGGTAGATTCCTGTAATTATAGTTTAAGGATGGAAAAACAGGAAATGACTAAGTTGCGCCATTCCTTGTGATCTCTAGCAAACAACGGAGCAATTACACTTTTATTAATCTAATCCTCTAAATTTCCCCAGCGTGACGTGTATAAATAAATGAGTAAATTAATTAATCAACTATAATAAGTAACATTTTATGCATAAGTGATTATGAACTACTGGTGACAAAGACTTTTTAGGGTAATGAGAGCCGCACAATGTTGCGAAGCCAAAAGACACTGTGGTTTATAATTACCCTGAGCATTGTGTGCTTTTGTGTCACAGTCAGCCCCTGTATCAGCTAGTATAAAACTTTCTATAGGATTTTTTTCTGTAGTCCAATCTTTGCCTAAAACAGCCCAAATTGTCTTTTAGGACCTCAGGCACAGTTAACCACAATATCTGAAAGACTCAATGATGTACTTGAGAAATATAAAGTGCTGTTGCTATGGCTACCGCCTAAGGCAAACGTAACTTCTGTTCAAAGGACTCTATAACTCTTTAGTATATGTAAAACTTTAAAAACAGATTTATTTTTTAATTTGAATGTGACCTCATATTCTGTCTAGTTACATTCATCTACTTGGAGATCCAATTTAGGGAGATGACATGGCCTTAATGTGTATGGCTGCAGGTGATATCACCCTGTGGCTGACCTTTCTCTCCCTAATTACTGTGACAGAGTTTCAAGAAATATCCTACACTTATAAAATGAAACTCTTCTAAACTCTACACCACTACCAGTCTGGCACAGATTGAGTCTAATTGCAACTATTTCCCAGAATTCCAATATATATACCCATATATATATACACCCATGATAGAGTTGATCTTTAACCAATAGGGTACATCAGCTTCTGCAGTGTTATAACTTATTTTACAATGCACTTTACATGTAAAAATAAGACCTGTGTAATCTGCGGTAAAAACATAGCAAAACTAAGATTTTTAGGCATTATTGCTATTGGCTCATCCAATTATAATTTAGGGCTGGAACTATTGTATAAACCTGATTAAATGATACACCGAAGATTACAATAAATAGATCATATTTTAGGATATTGTAGATAAAGAAAAACTGCCATTACTTTAGGTTATACAAAATTAAACAAAACTGTTGTGAAAGGAATTGTTATCTGTATCATGGTACAGTTCTATATTTTAGAAGGTAAGAGGAAAGAAGAGTAAAAAAAAAAAGAGTAAAAAAATGGGTTTAAAGACTCAGCAAATCTGAGGAGAAAGAGAGGAAAAATGGATAAAAAATAGGAATTGATACAAGAAAATCGCTTAGGGTTTTTTTTATG
>JAZGTI010004139.1:0-29013 GCA_036877585.1 Botia kubotai
TTGCGGAGACCACACCCCGCTAAAGGAGGTAATGTGTGGAGATAAGGTATAGACTGACCCGGCAGTACTACCCATGGAAAAGTCCCTGTGCAGGTCCAACCTACTGTGACGGCTGCCTGGCGGCGGAACGAAAGAAAACCAAAGATTCTCCACCCGGCCCTCCACCGGGGTAAGGAGCAGTGCAGTCACCACCTCCTGAGAAAGAGCAGTCCATCTTCCCTCCAGGTGACTCAACTCAGGGCCGCTTAGCCGTCCATTTGGAGGGCTTGTCAGGGGCCTGAGGAGTGGGCGTCGACTTCCTACGGCTGGATTGATGGGGACAAGGTTGCGACCTGAATGAAAGCGAGCGCCGGACGGCTTTATACACCTGCTTCCGGGTGGGCGTGACCCGGCGCGCAGCTCTCTTGCCCAATGCTCATTGGCTCTTTCCTCTCGGGCTGATGCCCATTGGCACATTTTTTCTACGCAAAGGTGATAGGGCTCTCAAACAAGACCCCATACATCAGTCAGTTGACGTAATGTCGAACGTGACTGACTGAAAGGGAATCACCTTTATACACATTTAAATGTGGTAAGAAAAAATAGAAATGACAAGTACACTGTATTACACTTATGCTGGGCCTGAAATTCATTTTATAAAATACAAACAACTCAACAAGGTCATATTTCATCTCTGTGAACAGTTGCACTTTTTACACTTTTATGGGGAAAACACCACCATCAGGAATGCCCTGCACAGTTGACCAGTTCACATTAAAACCATGGGCCAGGTCCCTTGCCAGGGTATATAGTGAGGGTGCAGGACCACCACCATTATTTTTTATTTGCTTTATTATTGGTTGCTGTTGCACACAGACAAAACACCATTTAACAGTGCTTTTTAAAAAAAATTCCAAGTGCAGAATTAGAAAAAAGTCCAAATTTACATATTTTGACGTTTTCAAACTCATCACAACCTTCTAGCAGTTAGATGTTAGATGTTCTTTGGATGCAACAAACAGACAATAGCAGTGTTGCTGATTAGTGTTTCTACTATCGAGACATATTGCCTTTTTAAGCAATGTGTAAGCGTGCAATTATCTCAGACAACTCAATCCTGCAATACTAGTCATAACCAAAAGGTGGTTAAAAAAAACTAATTAGCAAGATCTTGATTAGCACGACTACATCATCTTAAATGCGTCTTATAACTAATCTAGGATGTAATAAGCAACATACAAAGGACTGACCCCAGGGTGGACAGCAAACATTTGTAATCGAAAAACAGGCCGTTATCGGGGCAGACAGCAAACAATTAATAAACAAAAGAATAGTCCAGAGATTGGGGCAGACAGCAAACAAGAATTAAAATAAGTCCAAGTTCAAAAACACACAGAATAAATCCAGAGTACAGGGAAACCTGCTTAGAACCAATTACCATGGCAAAACAACACTTTGGGAATTATGGGAAATGCATTCCAAAACATTAGTGCATAGGTAATGGAGCCCACTGCTGGTGGTCAGAGGACACCGTATTCATAACAACATGAACAAGTTATCAATTTTAATTGATAGAAATCCTATTCATACTAGCATGACCATTGGAATATAATTTTTAATATCTCTTGCTATTATCTTGTCCCTGAAAATCTGTTATAACCTTCAATTTTTACTGAAACTAATTTCCTTCAAGCTGTTTTAACTGCATTTTCAAATGATAATGTATCTCTATTTGCCTTCCCTGTGTACCACATGGAATTTTAATATTTTTAGCTATGCTTGATTCTGTTTGAACTAGAAACTTTATTTCAAATACCATTTTGAAATCAAACACATTTGTTGTTTGATTGTTTTATGATCTTTTTTTTACCCCACAGACATTTTGTGGCAGCTATATAGATTGTTGCTGGTCTCGTGCTGTGACCATATGATGCCCATTTTCACCTCCATTGGCCATCTGTACTTGTGCCTGCTGGCATCTCACACTGCCCACAGAATCCATTTAGTTTCAATGAACTCTGCTACTATCCACTCCAGGGACACAGTATTTGTATGATGACAGTAATATGCATGAAGACAACTGCTTGTGCACAGACTGTGTTCACTTGTCCCTTTGACACTTCTATCCATTTTTTTTTCAAAATAGCTTTATATGTAGTTTTAAATGCCTAATTCTAGATGCTTGGCTGCTTCTTTACAAAAACACTTCTTCTCAAATCATCTAATCAAACATGCTTTCAACTCGAAGCTCTTGATTTGGTTAAAATGCGTATACAGTTTAATATACATTTTTTTAGTAGAACTGTGGCAGAGCTGTTTTAAAAAATGCAACAATAGTGTAAAAATAAGAGAACACAAAAAAACACTTCATGGTCCCCTATAGACATTGTGTGAATATAAGTAATGTTGTACTTATATCTAACTCTCATTAGAGTATTAGTAGAGCATTAATAGACTCTCAGCTTCATTGTCATTCAGCCAACACTTCATTGTCATGGTCCCCCAAAACTCTGACCACTGAACACTATGTTTACTATGTGTTCCTTACACATCCACGTCAAGGTATAAATCTCAAATATATTCTCCTCTTGCTCACATCTCTTCAGACAGCATGGCGAGTCTACCCTTATTAAAGATCTGATCCACAAGCACTGATGATAACATGCTTTGGCATTTTAGAAAAGAGATTTAAGATAGTTTCCAAAACTAGTCATTTTGAAGGCTTTTCATGTGAATGTACTTATGTTTAAAATATAAGTTATAAAATCAAATATGCATTGCACAATGCTAAATGACAGTTATAACTTATTTGCATCTTACAAGAGTATCTAAATGTACTTTCACACAGCTGTAGAAGAGCTAGATATGTTTCTAAATACTAAAGGGAGTAAGGTGTTTTGTTTGTTTTCCCAGACAGATACAAAAAAACTACATTGCAGCTGTAAGGTGACCAATTAGAGTAACTTGTAATTATGTAGTCCTGTCCCCTAAAGAGACAGGAAATGGCAGGTTTGGTTCCTTAGTGGTAGCAATTTTCACATTAAAAATATTGATTAGATAAAGAATGGCCCTGTCCCAAATGCTCTACTCTGTCTCTGCGGACCGCCTCCTAATCCATTCCAGGTGACATCAGGTAGTGCAGATCCAAGGTGTACTGTCCGCCAGTCCACAAGGGCATATGGGAATGCATATTTGGAACAGATTTGATGTTGTCATGCTGGAAAGAGGAAGACATTGTCTGGTTGTTGTTGTTATTTGAGATGGTGTGTCTGTGTATTTGGGAAAGGAACCATCTGGGCATTAGGCAATAGATACTCATGTTTATTATGTAAATAATTACAGTATGTATTTTTATATATTGGTATATATAATACTTAGTTTGCATACAGTTTTTAAAATGCATATATGTTATTTATGTATTTCTCTGTGATGCTCAGTTCTAATAAAGAGCCCAGTTACAGGCAATTTCAGACCACAGGTGTTTCAAAGAGGTCTTATTATGTGTTTTCATTTTTTTTTTACTTTGTTTAGTGTGCTATGTTGCTGTGTGAGCATAAAAAATATATCCACAAATTTACAACCCTCACAATTCACTGCAAAGGGAGATATTCTGTTTAAACAAAATTACAACAAACAGGCTACAATAAACATGTGAAAGGAATGACAACCCTCCTGTTTCCTGTTTCAGAATTTAAATAAACTCTCCCCCTTGTGTTAACTTTGTGACATTTCGGTTAGCCAATTGCAACACACTGGGCCAATTAACCAATCTAAGCACATTGTGTAATTCTGAAGGAGGGGCTTTGTATAACCAGGAACTCAACAGCCTTGTTTTATGAGAATGAAAACCACAAAATAAAGATAAAAAAGTAAAAATGCATTTTTTTTAACAGAGCATGATCACCTATTGTAGTGCACCCACAAAACACAAGACTTCGAGAAAAGGCATAACAGGATTCCTTTAAAGGCACAGTCTGAAAGATTTTTTCATTAAAGTATTCAAACACCATCTGCGCAGTGATGGTGCGCAGCGCATATTTTGTTTAATTATGTACTTACATTTTCACAAATGTTTGCAAGTATTTGTAAATCCAGACAAATTCACAGTTTTAAATAGTGCACCGTCCCTTGTCACTGTCAATGATGAAATATTCCAGGTTTCTGCCACAGAAACATGGCAACACCTCAAGATAAAAATGTGTAAATACTAGTTGTAGCGTCTATCTCGCCATGCTGTGGGTATGTTCAAATTTACTTTTAGTATGATTTTTAACACATTGCATTATACTGCCATTGGAGACAAACACTGTCACAGTGTCTTAGAGCTGCACCTGCACCTGTAGAAGTGAAAACTACACAGAGGGAGGACATGAGATCATTAATCCATCAGTTATTTCTAGAAATATCCTTTTTATGGTGGACAACTCTGTCTTTTTGCTATTATACTAAAAATGTTGAAAACCATCTCAAAGTTTTCTCTGTTGCTTTCACTGCTGATGCAAGATGGGAGGCGTCATCTGAAATATGGAATCATAACAGTTTCCAAATCTGTAACGACGAACAGGTTCTAATTTAGTTTCAGAGAGAGAAGCAGCCAAAGGTTCCTTTAGGCTGACAGAAATGACAGTGCCTCAACCAAAAAGCCAGTAATGTAGCTAACAGATGTGTGGAGATTTTGTCTATTTCAAACAGAATCTCAATGTAATTATTGCCACTGGTTAGATAAACTGGTGACACCGATTCGCCCACACAGCACCTGTGATGGTGCACAGGACTCAACTGGTTAGTAAGAATATTAATCTCTTCAGCCTTCGTCTTCTCATTTCAAACAGATGGGCTCAGAAGATAAAGAACTAAATGACAAAGCACATAGCACCACTCCCGTGTCGACACATTATTTCTCTCCTGTTACACCACACAAGGATAAGAGGCTATCTCAGCCTAATTGCAGAGATAATGTTCCGTGTATTTGAAGCCTTTTGCAGGGAAAGAGAGAGAAAGAGGGAGATGGAGATATTTAAAGCAGCTAAGCCTTTTGTCTTTTTTTGTCTTCTTGTTTCTCACCCCAATTAACCACAGTTGAATATACAACAATAAACAGTAGTAGCCTTGTAGTATAACAATGCTTTGTAAAAGGCATTTTAGTCTGTTTCTCTACTGTTCATGCCATCCTCAGGCTGTCTTGGCAATATATACCTGCTCCGTTTTTTGTCATGTTTATTTACAATAAAACAAAATATGATATAAAAAAAACAACACATTTTGTATTCATTTTAAAATATTATGTGGTTCAGACAACACCTGCCTACACTGATTATTAAATAAAATATGACACTTATGTCTACCATTGAACCCCTGCTGCTTTAAAGCACCTAAAGCTGCAATCCATAACTTTTTTGGATAAAAATTGTAACATGGATGCTGAGGCAGAATTAGAATCCATATGCGGTTGTTTATTGGGGTTAGCAGCAGTACACAAATACGTTAAAACAGGCAATGGGTCAGCAACAGCAAAGCAGTCCGATCTGTCTACAATCCAAGGGGTAATCCAACAGACAATGGTAATGAGGCAGGCTTTGGGTCCAAACCGTAATATCAGTCCACTCAAACATACAATCCAAAAGGGTAATCCGAGAACTCGTAAATCAGGAAAACAGAGCAGAATCATACACAATGGTCAGGCAGAATAATCAGAGGAATAACGCTTGGTAAGGCAGGTAAACTGGCAATACTTYGCAAGGAAGCAAGCGCATGATCACAGCTTAAATAGTTACAAACAG
Organism: Botia kubotai; assembly: GCA_036877585.1. Lineage (NCBI taxonomy): Eukaryota > Metazoa > Chordata > Actinopteri > Cypriniformes > Botiidae > Botia > Botia kubotai. The sequence continues at coordinate 5,760 of JAZGTI010004139.1, forward strand.
GAAGTGCGTCTAGAAGCAGTGTAGGCAGTCAGTATTCGGGTGAGGGCTCCCTCTGCTGGCTTGGCATTACAAAAATGAAAACCAGCTGGTGAGCTGCAATTTTATGTTTCACCAGAGAGGCGATAGTAAGGCAAAAAAGTAATCATAATCAGAAACAGCTGAGGTCAAGAGACACATTTCCCTCAGTCTCAGCAGAATTAAACTGGATTTCCATATAATACTATTAATAATGTCATAATTAACTTTTAAGAGTGACAGTATTAGTTTTCTTAACTTCCTCACCGCTAACGGGGTTGCCTTACAAATGCTATGCTAGTTCCTTTTACTACAATTCAAATAAGAAAGCTATTAATATTTACACTTCCTCATGTCAGCTGTTCTTTTTGTGTCTCTCAAACCATCAGATGCCCCTTTCTTTTATTTTATTTCATGCTGTAAATGCTTTCACAATAGGTTGTATTTGTTTACAGTCTGAGACTGGGTATGTGATTGTGTAATACTGTTAGCACATTACATTATGATTACATAATTTCTGACAATACATAAAATCAATGTATTGAGTTCATGCACCTACATGTTATGAGATAAAATCATTATAAAATATATGTGCTTGTTAAAATATCATTAATAGTGAGCTGATTCTGCCATTGCTGCCAAAACAGTATTTTAGCTACAAGAGCATTAGTGAGGTCAGGCTCTGATGTTTGTCTAACTGGCAGTCAGTAATCCAGTTCATTCTAAAGTGTTTATTGTGGTTTAGATCTGGCCATTTGACAACCAATCAAGTTCTTACACACAAAACATACAGTAGCTGGTTTTACTCTGCTTTGGCTCCAAACCACAGAGTGGTACTTTGCCCCATTTTTTAATATTTCTCAAAATCTGCACATCAAGTGCAGTTATTTTCATTAATCTTTATTAGTTGTAATTTTCCTTTTCAGCTGTATAACTTTGGATTTTAATATCTTCTTAATGTTTATTTACCATAGTTAAGAGATAAAATCATAATTCATCCATAAAGATTTCGGAGACAGGAGAGCATCAAAGTATTATAGTAAGTAATCAATTAAGTAATCAGCAGATGGTAGTAAAAACATAAGATGACAAAGTTCTTAAAGCCATAGGCCCTGTCCATAGTTCGAATCTGAGGTTGTAGATTCTAGCAGTTCCTGTCTGATGAAGAAGGCAGGGGTGGAGCCAAACCTGAATGAATGAACAGGGACCAGTCAGGTGTTAAACGCAGGCATTAGTATCTGTGAACGCAAAGATGAGTGAGTACAGCTCTTGATTGACTGATGATTGGCTAGATCTATTTGTAATGAATGACAAAGCATTAGAGCTTTCCTGGTAGAACTTGCACTGAAGCACTCCGGAGGCAGGGGAGCATCTAAATAATATGTATTTAACAAGTAATCAGCTAATTTTACCATCATCCTATGTTCGCTAACTATGAATTGTTCTCAGCATATTGCATTACTTTAATGCCTAAATTCACATTATTTGAAAAAAGGTAGCAAATCATATAACACCTACAATATCTCTGCTTAACAAAATTTCTACAGCAAATTCTCGAGCCTGCAGGTTTGTTCCAAATGCTGAGGATAAGCATATCTGTACACTGTGCATCTGCAACCCTGGAAACTTAATTAGTTAAAACAAAAAACAAAAATAAATTTACTACATTTAAAAAGTACATCTATCTGCTAATAAAGCAGAATTTAAAATGCACAAGGAGATTTGCAGAAAACTTTCATTTCCTTAAGTCCCCCCAAATCCCCCACAAAAAAGCATAGAAGCAAAATATTAAAAAAAATATTTCGTCTTTCATTTGGGTAAGTGCTGTTGAGTCGACATTGTTAGCATGCTGAGATGTAATCACACTTTGCATATTGTTCATGATTATACATGCTGTGTATAGTTGCTGAGAGCAGAGATGTACAAAGAAAGCTCTCTTTTGTCAGCATAGAAGCACCACAACAACCAGTGAAGTCAGGTGCTCACCCTGAAGAACCAACTATAAAGGAAATTATCCATAAACAGACTCAAGCCTTTTATTTTTTTGAATGGTGGCTTATACGTATACAGATCTAAACAGATCAAAGCTTAAACAGATGAAAATCCAAGAAATGTATTCTTTCTTTACATTAATGCAGACTTAAATTGGCCCACAGTATGTACTTGTTCAAATTCTGTATATCCATGAAACAGATTTCAAAGCATCATATTTACATGTTTGGTGTTCAACAAAGATGCATTTTAATTATGCTATAAAAAATACACTTTAGCCACATTTTAGGCAGCATAACATATTCATATGGAGCATGGAGTCATGTAGATAGATTCAGAGATTTGTATGAATTTGCCCAGAGGTAATGACTGTACTGTAGATAATTTTTGCTTCTTGCCCCAGTCTTCTTAGCTTAGTGGGGAATAATAAGGGATGTGCAGTGGAGCTAATATCTGTATTTGTATCTGTAGCCATCTTAAAATGATTTGTAACTTTTTAATTATAATTAGGGGTCCAGCCAAGGTGTCAAGCTTATTGTATCTGTTTATTTCTTCTTGTTATTATTATTACGCTCTTAAAGTCTATGGCTGCCCATAGAATGGTTTATAGGAAAATTATGAAATTTGGCACACATATAGAGAACAGTCTGAAATGTTACCATAGCCAATTTAGAGTCTGTACTTCAAAACCCTTAGAGCCACCAACAGTTCAAAATTTCATTCATGTTCATGCTCATCATTTTTGACTCGTAGGTCATAGAAACAGAGGAAATTTGTTTACTGTTGCTGTTATGCTGTTAAGTTATGTCAGGACAATCATCCACAACCTTAAATATAAGGACTTTATACAATAGCTGACATGGAAGTTTTTACAACTTTACAACTATGCATATAAATGCGGATTTCACTCACACATCCAGCTACTCAAATGCTGTAAGCACATTGCGTGTATGTTTATGTTACTAACACCCAAATGATCACATAAGTACTATATATGTTTTCACTACTAATGAGAAGATATATTGTATATGAATCACTGTTATTGCAGACACTAATATTAATCTCTAGTGTATAGGTTTAGGGTCGTTGTCCTTTTTAACAGAGTTTTGCACTCTAAGTAGTGTTCTTACTGCCAGTTACTATTAGCATAGATTATTGACACTACAGTAGCTTGTTTCTGTCACATATCCTAGTGTATATAATGTTATCAGCACTCAGTTTTCAGATGGCGTGGCACTGCATCAGCACACGTTTCTCTTTTTCGGCCTTGCACAGTTATAACTCATCGCTGGGGTCAGTCATGTTTAAAATTCACATATTAAACGGTATGATTCAGCATCTTAGTTGAATAGACGCAATGACGGCAAAAATCAATATAAGGCTGTATCTTTGCAACGCTTTGGTATGTTGACACGAAACATGGTACGTGTCATCACAGGCATGAACTGAGGGTGCATGCCCCGTTTAATCACAGCACCACCTACTGGTCCAAAAATATGATAAATAGCTATTTTTCTCATAACTTTTGAATTCTTATTCAAAAGATATATAATTACATGAGTGGTCTCCTCCTTGAGGCATGCCGAGTCAATCAATATCTGATGTTCCGTGGTCAGTCATTGTGGGCGTCGCTCATTTTCAATTTTGTCGTAAATTTTGGATTATTAAACAAATGCAATTGTGTATCATTACGAAACTTTATACGGTTCATCATTACCATATTCTAAGGTGACCTTCAAGGTATGGGGCCAGATATGTAGTACATAAAATATATAGTACAGTTTATGAAAATGCTTATAATTATTGATTGCAATAACAATAAATTGTCATTCAACCTCTTTCTTTAGATTCTTTGGCTCATGCCGAGTTCTATAATACCTCATTTGTCATAATCAATGCTACTTCCTGTTGGCCATTTAACATTTTTTGTTATACCTACTTTTTCTAACTCCTCCGACTGCGTTTGTTCGTTTTGCACTAAATTTGGTGTGCATCATCTACATACATCCCAGACAAAAACTTATTAAAAGATTTTTGATCGGTCAATCCGTTCACGTATGGTGTGTGAATTAATTTGATAAAAAGCGTGCATATAGGAGTATAAGGCTGTATCTTGCAAAGAAGTAATTGCAATAACATATTGTCATGCAACTTCTTTCTTTTGATTCCTTGGCTCATCCCAAGTTCTACGATACCTCATTTGTCATAATCAATGCTACTTCCTGTTGGCCATTTAACATTATTTGTTACACCTCTTTTTCAAACTCCTCCTACTACATTTGCCCGTTTTGCACTAAATTTGGTGTGCATCATCTACATACATCCAAAATATAAAAAAATTAAAAGATTTTTGATCGGTCAATCCTTTCACATATAGCACGCAAACTAATTCGACGATAAGCATGCAAAAATGGGTAGACGGCTTTTCTTTGTCAACTCTTTGGTATATTGAGAAAACTTTGTAGGTGCCATTGGTATAACCAGCCCCAGAAGACTGGTCAATCTGTTACTTTGCATTTTAGATTAAAAACAGTCCACTCTTTCCACACTAGGATTGCTATGGTAAACTGCTGTGAATCTCCTCATGCTAAAAAAAAACAGTATTTTTAAAAAGTGAAATCTGTTTTACATTCACACATTTTAGTGCACCTCATTCTCACTCACAACTATGTTGACAACTAATCAGCACATCTTGGCATCACATTTTTAACACACAGAGTATGCCTTTAGCATACTTTCTAAAAGTAGTGGTTTCATAATTATTTTGATGTTAAAGATATTATATTCCTTATTTGTGCATCCTTATTTGGCCAGTCTCGTTCCTTGCCTCCTTTCAGTGTAATAAGAGATATCCTTTAAAATGGCAAAGATTGATTGGTTTTCTTGGGCCTAGAATTAACTATGAGTTGACAAAATCAAACCAATGCAATTAGGTGTTGATAAGCGGCTTCATGGTACCAACAACTTTCTCTGTCAATTCAGGCTTTGATCTTTTAGTTAACATGCACATGAATAACATCGGCACAGAACAATCAATTCCCTAAAAATGGTTAAAAAAATGCTGTATATTTCTCAGGAAATAATCATGGACAAATGTGCTCTTATTTGAACCATAACCTGACTTTAAGTAGGTTAGCTGTCCAGGATTATCCAGGATTTGATAGACTTCCTAAGTAAACCTACCGTTATATACATGCCTACTTTTAGTAGAGTTAGTTTCTATATTTTGTTCCCTGCTTAGTCACAACAGTGTGATGTTATGGCTGCAATTAGTACATTTACATTTATGCATTTGACAAATGCTTTTATCCAAAGTGACTTACAGTACATTCAAGTTATACATTTTGCCAGTACATGTGGTCCCCTGGGGGGGGACCACATGTACTGACCACACTATAGTAGACCACACTACTATAATTAGTAACATTATGCCTCACCGTTTCTGCTGGCTCAATTTCTCAGTGCCCGACATATTATGAAATATAATTGAATCATCCATCAGATTTTTATCAATAAATAACTATAAATCATTATCAACTCGTATCCAAGACAGTTACAAATTGCAGCTTTAATGTGCCAGAGGAGAACTGGCCCTCCCGGTCGAGCCTGGCTTCTCCCAATGTTTTTTTTTCCATCTATACATCATTGGAGTTTTGGTTTGCTTTGTTTGGCTTGCTTGCTGGGAGACTGCTGATGTCTAACTTAACCTAGGCTTTTGTAAATTGTAAACATCTAATATTTTTATTGTATTATAAAAATATCTGCTTATCTACCCCAGATGAAGTTCTATTGAACCCCATTACTTCAAAACAGTTGTTTCTAAAGTCAGATCTTTGGGTAGCTGTAAAAGTGCAGCAACACCTCCCTCATGCCTTTTCTACAAGGCTCATGCTTATAGCAGTAATTTTGGGGGATTGACTCATTGATTGACTCATAATGTAATGTAATTGTCTTGTTGTAGCCATGTTTCTGTCAAGCAGAGTACATCTAGGTTATGATCTGTGATCATATCATTAACAAAAAGTGCTTTTGTAGAGAGCGCTCTGATATTCAGCAAACAAAGCTTTATTAATTGCTTGTCTTTATTATGTATCTTTTTTCTTTGTTTAACATTGGGTAAATTGCCAATTAATTGTTTAAGTTTTTTTGTATTTACCAGTCCGGGGATAGACACAGTCTCTGTATTATTGTAACAAAGAGTCAGGGTCATGTGGATCCATTCGCAGCACTTTATTTAAACGTGGTCAAACAGGCAAGGGTCAAACACCGGCGAAACTCGCATTTCTCCCCTTTTATGTAGAATTTATCCTCAATTAGTCTATTCAATACTGTTCATACGTGAATCAAGTGTTCTTCGAATGACTTAGAGTAGATCAAGATGACGTCAATATAAAGAATTACCCACTTCTCTAGCATATCACGAAATATAACGTTCTTCCATTTGTCCCCTTCTCTTATTCGGATCAAATTATAAGCACTTTGTAAATCCAACTTGGTAAAATATCTAGCTTGAAAAAGTTGTTCAAGGGCGACTGGAACTAACAGAAGCGGATAGCAAAATTTCACAGTCACCTCATTTAGACCCCTATAATCCATGGCCTTAAACCCCCGTCCTTCTTGACAAAAAAGAATTCAGCAGACGCTGAATTAGACAGGTGGATAAAGCCTTTGGCTAGTTCCTCTATATATTCCATCTTTATATTGTTTCATAGCCTTGGGCTGAGATAGGGGACAATGCAGGCTCTAGGGGGAGTAGCACCAGGAATGAGATCGATAGCACAGTCTACAGTACAATGGGGAGGTAATTGTGAGCTTTCTTTTTGCTAAAATCTTCTGTTAAATCTGTGTACTCAGAGGGGATCTCAAGTTTTGGGGGCGGTGATTCCTGGGGTCTTAGGAACAAAAATGAATTTAGCTAGGCAACAATTATGGAAGACGGTTCCACAAAGAACTATCTGGCCCTCCCTCCAAGAAATAACAGGCTCATGAGAGCACAGCCAGGGCAGACCCAGACTCACTCAGGCTCTTTCTGTCATCACGACAGGCCAATTTTGACTGGAGCTCTGGATTTAATCCCATGCGAAATAGTAGTTTTAAGGTATCCTCTACCCATTCAGTCTGGACTGCAAAATAAACATGTGGCAAACAGTGCATGTTACAATAATCATGGAGTCATGGAGAAGATGCCATGACTCACTGTGTTTTATGGGTTATTCCTACTTACCACAGTTGTTTGATAAACTTGAATAGATGAAAAATGCAGGAGATGAAGACAGTAAACACAGAAGACAGCTGACCAGCTAGCGCGGTGCTAAACAAACTAAGTCGCTTGTAGTGAATAACAATCAAAAGCTAGTGGTACCTAATTAATTCAATACAATGTAAACCATACACAAACAAACTACGTTTAATAATTAAGACACCAGAAATTAATGTGAAAAGAAAGTAGTGAGAAAAGAGAATCAGAGCAAGGCTAAGCAGAGGCACAAACACAAGCCACTTGCAGCAAGGCAGTCAGGCACCGGAAATCAACACATCAATGTCTCTCTCCTCAGAGTGTAGCAATGGGTAACAACACAGATGTTGAGGAAAGTTCTATGTCAGTTTGCACTTTATCCAGTGCAGTGTATTTTCTTTCTTTTTTTCTTTCTTCTTGCTGTCTGCTAAGTTGCCTGAAAAAAACAATTTGTGGTCCAGTGGAGTTCCGAGAAGACCTTATTATCTATAGCCCTATCCATGGTGAGACCTTTCAGCAGGTCAGCAGGCATCACCAGCCCGACCTGCTGCCTGAAATGCCTTTCCACCAGCGAGAATGTTACTCGGGACAATGAGCTAAGAGGGGAGAGATAGCTAGCAAGTGTCTCTTCCACTTGGGGCATATAACCATGTGCCCTTGCACCCACAATAGTAATATAAATCAATGTAGAGGGCACAAAGACATGTAAAGAATGAGGTTTACCCCATGAAAGAGATAACTCATGATGAAGGTCCTCAAAAAATGGAGGAAACCGTCACTGAGGCCTCTATCTCTGCCCACCAGACAGAGATCTGTCCTCTAGCTTTGAGCATTTGGGAATCTCTTGCTCCTGTGGACAGTGTACTTGTAATTTGGCCACCACACTTGACACCACCTTGAGTAACTCCACGTATGCTTTATCATTACAGGAGTGCTCGGTGGCAGCGCTTTCAATGTTCATCTCAGCAGAATATGTGCATAGACAGGTCTCAGGTATTTCAACACAGTATAAGAAGGTTTTTTTTTTTAAGAAGTAGAAGTGGGGGTGTGTTAGTAAATTAGTCAAGGAAGTGAAGATGGAAAAGATGAGTTTTTAGTTGTTTCTTGAAAATGGCTAATGACTCAGCCATTCTGATGGAGATATGGAGTTCATTCCACCAACCGGGCAGAGTCCGGTTAGTCACCTTGAAGGCAAACATCAGAGCCTTGAATCTGATGCGAGCAGCTATTGGCAGCCAGTGCAACTGGATAAACAGTGGCGTGATGTGTGCTTTTTTAGGCTCGTTAAAGACCACTCTAGCTAAAGTCCTCTGCCCGATCCAAGGAAACCCCAAGGTGTGCCTCAGAAGCAGGTACAAGGACCTTTTGAACCTATATCCACTGCTCAGTCAAATCGACAAGTGAGCCCACACTCTTAATGTGGGGCTCTACCCTCGAAAGAAAGCATGGAGTACTTTGATTGTGAAGTGCCCACAGAGCATGCGCTCACTAGATTCAGAAGCGAGGGCAACATGTTCTTCCCCTAAACGCTCAAAACAAAACATATGCAAGTCATATTCAGGCGGAGGATAAGAACAGGGAAAACACATCTTCAAATTTTGGACATTATTTTTCCTCTCTTTCTTTCAGATGAACACCTGCACCGTTGGAGTTTATTAAGCCAGGTTCTTGGCATGTTTGCACACATGCTTCACAACCAGTCAAACAAAGAACATTCCCATTAGCATTATGAAATGCAGCATTGAGTCTAGCTTTTGATAGAGAACTTCAGGGTAAGTGCTAAATCACTATTTCACACAGAGAAACATTGTTTACTGTACTTAATATTAACATTAACAATATGTTTTCTCATGGTGGTTATGTTGTGTAATATAGATAATGCAACAGTAATGTTACAGGCAATGTCAGATACAACTCTCAAACATTTTAGACACTGAAACCTTCTGTTGCCCAAAGGTTATTTAACGCATGACCTTATCTTGAATAGAACTCTATTGTAACAGGTTTATAGACCAGGGTTGGGGTTAGGAATTGGTGTCATTAAATACTTTCTGCTGGTGTCTAAGCTGAATTCCATTATAGTCACCTTTTAAATAAGAAAAGCAGTTTGGTTAGGCCCAGTATAAGTGTATGTAATACAGTGAGCTTGATATCTCTGTTTTCTCTTACAACATTCAAATGTGTATAAATGTGATTCTGAAAGCTATTGAATCATTCAAAGATTCAGGCCATTTTGCGTCTATGTTGGTGATATGACATATCAAGTCACACACCATACAAGGACAATTGCATTTGACTAATTTGGACTTATTTCCTTTTTGCTTAATATACTAATACATGAAATATTAATTGTTTGAATAGGGATGGCGATAGAGTGGCAAAAGTAATGGATTGCAGCTTTGAAATCAAACACATCTATGTTACATCCCAGGGCTGGGCAACTCTGGCCCTCGTTATCCACTTTCCTGCAGTTTACCTCCATTCCTTATCATACACACCTGAACAAGCTAATCAAGGTCTTTAAACTTGCTTGAGAAGCTAGAGGCAGGTGAGTTTGATTACTGTTAAAGCTTAATTTTGCAGGAAAGTGGATCAGAAGTGCCAGAGTTGCCCACTTCGCATTAAAACCAATGTGCTTCCCCAAGTCAAGCTTTAAACATATGTTACATTGACCCAATATAATTTTTTAACAAGTTTTAAGTTTACATTAATCTACATTAAACTCTTACATTAATCTAATATATTTTTCTTGAATGTCATTATTCTAATAAATAAAAATACTTTTTCAAATACAAATTTAGAATACAGTTTGGATATAAATACAATAGACAGGCCTATGTTTACAAGTAATAAATGTAAATAGTATATTTTCACTGCGTATCTGTTCAATTCAACCAGTTTCTGTTCATAAATCCTTTAAAAATGACATTAATAGAATTGTTTTGACAGTACAATAATATTACAAAATAAGGTTAATATAAGGTGGAACAAGAACAATAACAAAGTGACCTCAGACTCCAAGCATTTAACCATGCTGGCTCCAGCCTGTTAAAAACAGAAGAATGCATGGCAATAACATACCAAACAATACAAAATATGCAACAACAGCAGGGGTTGCTTTTAATGATGTCAATACATGCATTTTCTTTTGACACAATGCTTGCATAAAGTATTATAATTAATATAATAATAAATAGCAAGAATAACTCATATATACCACATATTTTAAACAAATGATGTGGTATATTGACAAATATACAAAATTACATTTTTTAACAGTAAATAACATCAATCAGAAATGCAAACTGCTTTACTGATACCAGAAGAGTTACGCCTGTTTCACACCGCACGCTAATCCAGTACGTAGTCGGTGCGTATCCAACGCACATGTGGAGCGGAGGGCAGGCGGTCTTGTCCGTTGTGCTTTCACATTGGCTGCATTTGCAGTGCGTAGCAGATTTCAGTTTGGGTTGGATCAACGGTGTGTTGCCTGTTCTGGTAACAGACTGACCTTGGGATTCATGGCAGTGTACAGTTGTTCAGACCATCCTTAAGGTGGACCCAGTCAACATCTCAGTTGCTTCAGTGCTGGAGTTCCTTTAAGACCATTTCTCAACCAATATTTCCCCATTAACGCTCATTTTCTTGCACCCCTTAGTGGTGGGTCCGCTGGATCCCAAATGCTCATTCCCGGAGCTGTGTCTCCGTACGGTTTTACACCAGGACAGGCATTTGTCAGTATGGCAAATATAGGCTTGAAAATTATGTTGGCATAAATGGAACTGCACTGGCATGGTTTAAATCATATTTATCTGACCGACTGGAACGTCATATCTTGCACAGAACATTTAATGCTCCTGCGTTCCAACAGAATGCTTTATTAATTAGATTGCCCCTTTTGGAAAAGCTGGAAGCATGGAAACTACTGCCAAATATTTCTCCCTGGGTCTTAAGGTTAGTATGGAGGGGTTACAACATTTACTGTCACATAAGATGAAAACTCTTTTGGGCAAAGGGGCCATATCGAATGTTCCCCTTCTAGCCTTCCCAAAAAAGATGGGGGGTTGCATTAAATTTGAGATCTTTCAGATTACAAGTTCAGGATGTTGACAATCAAAGTGATCATGCCTTAGGTCCAATGCAATGATTGTTTTGTAACAATCTAAGGATGCATATTTGAAATTCTGCCACAACACAAAGTTCCTAAGGTTCACTTTACAAGGTGAAGCTTACCAGTATTGGGTCCTTCCATTTGGCCTAGTCTTGGCCACATATACATAATGCATGGATGTAGCTCTGGCTCTGTTGTGTCTCCAGGGCATCCGTGTTCTAAATTATATTATATACATGACTGGTTGATTATGGCCCAGTCTCAGGATCTTGCGGTGTGACATTGGGATGTTATCCTTGCTCATCTCGAATCTTTGAAGTCAGGACTCGATGCCATAAAAAGCGTTCTCTCTCCTGCCTAGAGGACAATATATGTAGGGGTTGTATGGGCCCTCTTAGGGCCCATACTTAGTTGCTATGCGGGCACAGCTGTCCCCAGCACATGTTGAGTCCATTCAAAATGCTCTAAAGGATATCAAGCTAGGTTAAGAAATAACTTTTAAAGAGTTTCTAGGTCTCATGGTGGCTGCTTCCATGGTAATACCTTTTATATACCCGCTTCTGGGTAGGTGTGACTCAGCCCAAAACTCCTTTGGCCAATGCTTATTGGCTCTTTCCTCTGAACATTGGCCCGTTTTTTCTATTTAAAGGTGATAGGGCTCTCAAGCGAAGCCCCATACGTCAGTTCTTTGACGTATTCGTTACATACGTAACCAAGACGTTTTTGTTATTATGTATTTTGTATAAATTATTTTTTTAACAAAATTAACAGTTACAACTTTTATCTGCTTTTTGCCACCCCACACCACTTGCTCCCAGTATAGACAGTATTAGTGTAAAGCTTGTTCATCATTTGACTGCCGTTGTCAACTTGTAAGTCAGAACAATTTAGATAATTCACACACATAGATAATTCAGTTTTATCATTATGAAGAAAATCACTTCAAAAGGCGTAAAACCTTACAGATAATCTCTTGCAATAACAGGTCAACTAATGAACTTTAATGAAAAATATAATATAATAAAATAAAAAACATAAAAATATGATAAAAAAAATATGATCGCCCAATTACATGAGATAAAAATTATAAAAACAACATTGATGTGCGATCAACAAAAGCGGTGTCCAAAGTGTGCTCAGAAATGATAGCCAGGACAAATCATTACTTTGCATAGAGCAAACAGAACAGTTTAAATAGAATGTGGTGATTGAGCACAGGTGATACAAAGGAAATGATTAGTCCCGGGTATGTGGCATTCTGGGAAATGGAGTCCGGATCTGGATGAACTAGAATTCTGGAGATAGAGCCCTCTGCTGGCATGGAGGAGGTGGAGCTAGGGTCTTCTCCGTGACAACATATAGCTACATGATGATTTATTCAGCTGCCACTGGCACTAAAATCACTTTTTGTTGCTTATATTATTTTAACTAATTAGCAACAAAATGCAATATCTGATGTTTCATATATCTGTCATAAATATTTATAACAGAGACTGGTGTCAATTTTTACAGTTTTATTTACTTATTAAACATCTCAGATGGAACAAATTAGAAGAAAACTTAAAATTGCAAATTGCAAGCTAACAGCTAACAGACATAGTTCAGTAAAAATTGTCATTATGTTAACCCTCATGTTATAAAGTTTGAGTGGAAGGAGGGTGGCTGATGACGCCAATAAAATTGAGTTGCAGCCCAGGCTGGCCAACCTTCTGTGGTGGCAAAGTGCTGAAGGAGGATCCAGCACTGCATGGAAGGCAACTTGGGATCTGCAAAGCGCAAGACCTGGGTTCGGAGGGCCTTGTTTGAACGAGCGGACAAGACTGAGGAAGAAGGAATGAGGTTTGTTGACTGGAGACAGACATATAAGTTATAAAGCTGTGCTTTATTTAATAAAAACTGCATAAAACTGCATAAAAACTGGATGTCGGAGTTTAGAAGAACTTGTCTTAATCCTTTTAATATCAAGACAAGTTCTTAATGGTCCATTTTTCTATTGCATAAATGGCTGGATGAGATGGAATGGACCTCTGGGCATGAGAGCCCATGGTGCCAGGAGTATAGCATCACCTAAGGGGGACATCTTCAACTCCAGGCACTCAGGTCCTCCTGGATTGACAAGTGTATTTCTGCTCCGGATATTCTCTGGCAATGTTTCTGACAAATGCATCTGAGGCAGGCCTTCCTTTCCCTGTGGCATAGTAGTCATTATCGATGCAGCGTTGATGTTACGGAGGAGGCCACCGCTCCGCCTCCTCCACATCACCAGAGGGAGCCCTCGCCAGAGTACTAAACAAATTAGAACTACAACTCCCATGTGCCCACGTGCGTTGTATGATTACTTTCTGTTCGTCACCTGATCCTCGTTAGCGGGACTATTTAAACCCTGGACCGTCATTAACTCATTGCGATTGCCTTTGCATGCATTTCAAAATGTTTTGCCTTTTTCCCTACATTGCTGTTTGTTGGTTTTTGACCCTTGTTTGTTTGACGATTCTAATAAACGGCTGCACATGGATCCTCATGCCTCCGTGTCCTCGATACAGTTGAGTTCCCTTGAAAGGGAATCTCATAGGTTACATATGTAAACCGGTTCCCTGAGACAAGGAATGAAATGTTGGTGTCACTTTGCCACACTTCGAAAATATTCAAGCCACCAAGAATGGTTGCATTGTCCTGTACAGCAGTACTACAGCATGTTACAGCGCAGTATGCGACGCTATTGCAAACAGGAACAAGTATACATAGACATTTTCTGTCTGCGTGTTATTTGAGTGGACTTTGCTTTTCCATTGAGCATAAGCGGTACACGAGAGGAGCGTTCATATGGGCCGTGAGCAACTCAACGGAACGCACATTCATAGAGCGGATATTGAGTTAATATTGAGCTGCATGTCACACAATGACCGTTTATCATGTCCGTTTATCTCTTTCGGATCTCCTTAAAATTGGCTGACTGTACACTAGCCTTGCCTTGCCCCCCGGTTTGGGAACCACTGCTCTAAACACTATAATCACTATATATACTGTATATATAGTATTACTCATTTCAGTAGCCTTTAATGAAGTTATTTTTGTGAAAAGTTATGCAGTTATGCATTTAAATATGGTAAGACATGAGACAGGAAATAAGGACATTGACTTGCCTTACAGCCCACGCATCATTGCAATGTCAAGCAATAAAATAAAACAAAACTGCAAGAAAACATGATTCCAAAATCATTTTTGGTTCATTCATTGGTTCAGTATAGAGTTTAATGAAATTGAGGTTTGCCTTGGCTGTTTTAAGATGATACCAAGCCCGGACTGCATTGATTGGGTTTGATAAAAAACAACACACAATCTATCCCACATGCAGTGCAGCAATTTGGGCACAGGACGAGCAGTGTTTAATGCAGCAGCTATTAATTTCAGAAGATCTGTAGATTTAAGTTCCATTAACTTAATTATACTTTGATTGCCTTGTCCTGTGCAATTTACAACCAGTAAAGAATCCAAATTCTTTAAAAAAATATTAAAGATAATTGTCCCCCTTTCTCTCCAATCTAAAAGAAAGCTGTTGGTAACAGTTGATTTGGCAACTGTTAGACAATCAAAGTTCAGCCATTATTCATTGGATCCATCTGTGTTGAGCAAATCGCCCAATAGCATCTGTTTTCTGTCTTATTCAGGATGCAGAAATAGATAGACATGAACATACCAGAGAATCAACTTTCACATAGAGAAATCTTTTCCACTTTTCAAGTGAAAACCACTCTTATTTTTAACATTTTATCATTTTCATTAATTAATTAGTAGCACTGCAGCAATCAGTAGTTTTGTAAAATATTAGAACATCCAAAACACACACATATATATTCCCCAACAGTGTTACATTGCTGCAAAGCAGCTGTACATATGAAAATTAATAGAATATCACAGAAGGAAAATGTACATATACAGTGCATTCAGAAAGTATTCAGACCCCCTTCGCTTTTTGAATTTTGTTATGTTGCAAAATTGATAAGCCTAAAACTAGTGTCAAAATTCATTTTCTCATTAATCTACACTCAGTATCCTATAATGACAAAATGATAACAGAATTTTAGAGATGTCTGTAAATGTATTAAATAGATAAAAACTGAAATATCACTTTGGCATAATAAGGCCCTTTGCCACAACACCTAAAATTTAGCTCAGGTGCCTTCCATTTCTCTGGAGTGTTGCTGAGATGTTGCTACACCTTAATTGTAGTCCACCTGTGGTTAAATTGATTAGACATGGTTTGGAAAGGCACACAGGTCTCTATAAAAGGCCTGACAGTTGACAATGCATATCATAGCACAAACCAAGCGATGAGGTCAAAGCAGGGGCGCCGCTAAGGGGGGGAAGTTAGGACAATTCTAAGGGCCCACGCCCTTTAGGGGGCCCCAGAGATCTGCTTTATTAGTAATAACACTACTAGGGGGGCCCAACCTCATATTTTGTCATAGGGCCCAAAATTGAGAGCGGTGCCCCTGGGTCAAAGTGTAATGAGGGGTCTGAAACATTCGGATCCATCTGCAGTAATTTAATTATCAAACAATAAGACAGATTCAGATATAAGTAAAACAGGCAATGGTCAAGGCAGGCGGCATACAATCGTTATCATAGAACAGGCAAGGGTTGGGGCAGGCGGCAGACAATCAGAGAAAACAGACAAAATCCAATAGGATTTTGGATCTAATAGGCAGGCAGCGAGAATCAGATTCCAATAAACAGTCATAATAAACAGTCGATACACAAATGGCAAAACAACAATGAAAGAACGCTCAGAAATGTTACCAATGGCAAACAAGACTTCACAATGAGTGATGGTTTCAGTTTGGTTTATATCTGTTTGATGGAATGATGATCAGGTGCGAATCCGGAAGTAATCAGCTGATAATGCTGGTTTGTGGGAATTGTAGTCCAGGTTGTAGTGGTCAGTATTCTGGAGATGGCTCCCTCTGTTGCCGCGATGGAGAGGGAGCTGGAGCCTCCACGAGCCAACACAAAGCATTTTTGCTGCACTGAAGGTTGAAGGTTGCACTGAACACATGAAAGCCCACTTGGAGTTTGCAAAACAACACCTAAAAAAGACTCAGACTGCAAAGAACAAGATTCTCTGGTCTAATTAAACAAAGATTTAACTGTTTGGCCTTAATTCTAAATGTTATGTCTGG
Source organism: Botia kubotai (assembly GCA_036877585.1). Lineage (NCBI taxonomy): Eukaryota > Metazoa > Chordata > Actinopteri > Cypriniformes > Botiidae > Botia > Botia kubotai. The sequence goes on from JAZGTI010004139.1 coordinate 22,294, forward strand.
AGGAAGCCAGGCACTGTTAATCAACTGCCCAATACAATTCCAACAGTGAAGCATGGTGGTGGCAGCGTCATGCTGTGGGGGTGTTTTTCAGCAGCAGTGACTGAAAGACTGGTCAGGGTTAATGGAAAGCTCCATGCAAAGGACAGAGATATCCTCAAAGAAAACCTGTTCCACATCACTCAGGACCTCAAACTAGGCCGAAGTAAGTACTAAGTACTAAGTAAAGGGTCTGAATACTTATGTAAATGTGATATTGGAGTTTTTCCCTTTTACTTTACAAACGTTTCTAAAATTATGATACCTTGTCTGTTAGGGTTTGGATCCATCTGCAGCACAATTTATTAGAGTAGTCGACAGACAGAGTTAACAACAGTGAACAAACACAGCGGAGGCAAAGCAATAGGGTAAACGATGAAGTGTACTAAGTGTAGATTTTAAACAATTGCAGTATCAGACTGCACAAAATTGAAAACACCAAAGGGGGGCTGATTTACAAATTTATATTGATTTAAAACGGTCGGGGAAATGTAATACAGCTGAGGAATGTTTCAACAGAGATGGTGGTAGGGGCATAACGTTACTGATTGCAGCTCTAACATCAAACTGCTGTTACAAGACTGTTGTTACAAGAGTATATGCTGTTTGTAGAGTGTATAGAGCCTTACTGAGGTGGAAGTTTACACAGAAAACAGGCAACCAACCATGTATTTGTACATGAATCATCTTTAATTGTGCTGTATTGGAGCTGCTTTACCTAAAAAGCCTCTTAGAACTTAAACCACTGTAATACCATCCAGAACAATTGCCTAGCACGATGTAATGTGACAGTCAACCATGACTGTTCATAGGAGAAATAACAAGCTGTCCTTTTTAGCAGTAGGAATGGACTCATGGCTGTGATTTTGTAAGGTAGTTATCAAGAAACGAATGCCTCATGAGTCTAAGCTTACTGTGAGGCAGGTGTTCTGTATCTGAGAGCGAAAAGAGTGGAGTTGAAAGGGTCATCTGTTAATAACTGTTATAGTAAGTGTAGATTAACCCTACTTTGCACACATTATAAAAACAAAAAAATGTTTTCTGTTTTCTTGCCTAAAATGTGCCTTATTGCTGAAAGGAATGAAATATGTGACAGCACTGAATCAAAGATCCTTGACAGAATGCTAAAAAACAAACCACATGAAAGTAATAGATTTGCTGTGCTGGCTCCATTGTCTACCAGAGAGAAAGCAAAAGTTGTACAGTACTGTATATCTTTTATTGCAAGATGTGATCATGTTCCTGCTCAAACCTCAATCTTCTCAAAATAACAGAAGTTTGTTGAACAAATGTGTAAAAAAGGTCAGATTCCTTTCTGCTAAGCCACTAACCACAAATACTGGTGTCTACCTCTTTTATGACATGCGATCTTCCATTGGGGAATTTTACAGAATGTGTAGGATTCATTTGGCTTTTATGACCATGTCTTGTATCTGGAGCTCACTAGCCTTTTTTTTTCCTTTTTTTTCATCACCTCCTGCCAACTTTTTCTTGCTGACTGAGTCTGAGCCTTAGCCTGTATAACATAAAGCCTGAACGCCATGCTTGCTTTGGACACGACCACCTAGTTTTGATCCTCCATGACTGACACATCAGCTGATAAACCCCATGGTGACAGCAGTACATTTCCTTTAGAGTTGCACTATTTATTTAGACAGAAAACTTCAAAATGATGTTTGTGGTTTAGTCTACACAGGGAAGTTTTAAGTCTGGCTATAAAAATCTGTGCACTTTCTAGTCTTTGCAAGAATGCAGAAATCAGATTCTATTTTTGTCTTCTTTTGGCTTCTAAAGGTAATGAATGTACTTTCATCTTCATACTAGGTTGGAGGTTTAAGTAGATACAGTTGTTCTCAAGAGCAAAACTTTAAGAGAAATACATCTTCAGGTGCTGTTTTAACAACCAAGCATTTTTCTAAACTTATTTTCTTTGTTTAAAATATGCCTCAGAAGTAGCTCATAGCCGCCACTGTCTTGTTAGATCATTGGTGCTCAGGGCTCAGATGTGGGACGCTGTAGAGTAGGTTTTTATAAGCTGCAGGTTTTGGTTTTAAGCTGCTGAAATGGCTGTCTGATGTGAAGCACATTCTATTTTTGGCAATGAATTTCTACTTGCACACAGGAATGTTAAACAAATGGAAATTTCTGAGGTGTGGATTTCTTCTTGTAATGTATATGACCACTAGAAAAATTAAAACAGAACAGTATATTGTTATATATCTTATATATAAGCTAATAAGCCTTTAAAGTATTAAATGCTTCCCCTTTTCCCCTCTTCCCTCTATCCTTTACTGCTCTTATTGGCTGGCTGCTTTTTATGACTCTAAATGTGGCCCATGGTGTGTATGGATCAACTATTCTTCACTTATCAGTGGTAGCAGCCAGTGTCATCATTAATTCAGCTTGCACAGGAAAGCGTGACTGATTAATAATTACACATAGTGTTTTTAAGTACATTTGAGCCATGAAACTAAAATGGTAAGAACACAAAATTAAAGCTTTCTTCTTCACCTTATTGCACAAATTTGCCCAAGAGAAGGTATGAGCAAAACATGTATTTTCTGTTTGTAAGAGTTTTCTTCTTGTCTTACCTCAAAAAACGAGTCAGTGGTCGATACAAATAAAGTAGCATGCTTTTGGTAAATCTTTAAAGTAGGTTATGCCTACTTGTAAAGTAAATTTTTATGGAAAAATACTTATAACTAAATCAATGCAGTTAATCACATTGGGGATATAAATACTTTTGTTAGCTTGTTTTCTACAGTAGATTCTACAGTAGCCATTTTTGTCAAACTGGCTGCCACAGTAATCCACAGTAATCTTCAAACTTTTGGGTCACATATCTGGAATTGCTGCTTGGATCTCCAGTACAACACACCGAAAAATTATTCTGAAAATCAAAATTAAACATCAAAGGAGAAAGACTCTGCAACCTGCTACTTGTGGAATCCATTTCTTCTTTTATATTAGTTTTTGGTTATTACTCTGGCTGTTTGTAACACTTTTTTTGTATTTTGTTATTTACACATTAATGTCCATATTTTTCACATCTATACAGCACCTTTAGTGAATAGTGGGCACATATCTCAATATAGAAACCCATAGAAATCTATGCAATGACTGAAATAATAACTGGTTGGTCACCCACTCACTACAGTTCCAGGCGCATTTATGAGCAATCACCCTGCATAAATGACAGCATAAATGAAACACCTCCACACACATTATCCAGAAAGTTGTCAAAAGTTCCTCTATACTTACTGAAAACTGGTGGAGGCACTTTCTGTGTTTTCCTCCTCTCGGTGTGTGTCTAAGGTGCAGACAAATGTGGCACAGGCTGTGGTAATTCAGGCTTCCATCCTCCTCCTCATGAGTTGGCTGACCATAAGAAGATGCATTTACTTGCCTGGTGCGAGCTTCAGAGGCCTATGTGTGTTGGACCTCTCAGTGAGAAAGTCTGATCAGTTATTAGTATGTTTGGGGTCTCCTATAAAGGGTTTCCCCCGCTTTCACACAAATTATTAGTAAATGGATCATTGAAGCAATCTCTGCAGCCTATGAGGTGCACAATTTGCCTTTGTCTCTTTAGGTTAGGGCCCATTCAACTTTTCATGGGTTTTCAACCCATTCAAATTGCATTCCTCTAAAATCCTTTTGTTAGGGGGTCTCCCTACAGGAGGTCTGTGATGCTGTTGGTTTGGCATCCCCACACGTTTATATATTTTTCCATGCTTTGTTTTAGTGTCCTCTCATCCGGAGTTGTGCCCAGACAGGCTTTATACCAGGATAAGCTATAGGCTGTGTGGCACAGTGGGTATTTTCGAATTCTGAGTGCTTGATAACATACTTTGACTAACCAGAAGCTTACTTCTGTATTTTCTGGCATCTTTTGAAGCTTCTGTAGTCCATCATCGCATGCTACATCATCAACCTGAGACAATTTCCTTATATAAATGTACATTTATTAATTTGTTCATTATTTCTACATAACATCAGACAAGACATGACGTAAACAGGATCACAATTATTGATTCTGGGTTTGAAGTCATTGAAGCTGAGCACCAATGAGTCCAGCATGCTGGATGAATCAGAGCACTAAAATAAATGTTTAATAGTTTATAATAATAAACTTATCCTGAATCATGGTTTACATGAGAACATATTTTAGGACTGACACAGGAAATAAGCACATATCATATAGACATGGCCAAAAAATCAGCACCCTTGTGATTCTGTCAGAAAATGCAACCTTCTCTCAGAAAATTGTTGCAGTTGCAAATGTTTTGGTACTCACGTTTTTTTTTTTTTTGCATTAGAACAACACAGAGAAGAACAAAAGACTAGAAAGATTAGAACAAAAAACAGAGAAGAAAAGTCAAATCTGATACAATTTCACACATAACCCAAAAAATGCACTGGACAAAATTATTGGCTACCTTAACTTAATATTTGGTAGCAACCTCTTTGGAAAAAATAACTGAAATCAATTTTGGAATTTTGGACCACTCTTCTTTTGCAAACTGCTCCACGTTATTCAGATTTGAAGGATGCCTTCTCCCAACTGCTGTTTTGAGATCTCTTCATAGGTGTTTTATGGGATTTAGATTTGGACTCATTGTTGGTCATTTCAGAACTCTCCAGCGCTTTGTTTCTAACCATTTCTGAGTGCTTTTTTAAGTGTGTTTCGGGTCATTGTCCTGCTGGAGGAGATGACCTCTGGTGGAGATGTAGCTTTCTGACACTGGCCACTATGTTGCGCCCCAAATTCTGGCATCCAGTGCCAGAAGCAGCGAAGCAAGCCCAAAACATATTTGAACATACATCATGTTTGACTGTAGGGACTGTGTTCTTTTCTTTAAAGGCCTCATTTCTTTTTCTGTTAACAGTGCCATGATGTCCTACCAAAAAGCTCTACTTTTGTCTTATCTGTCCACAGTACATTCTCGCAGAAGGATTGTGGTTTTCTCACGTAAGTTTTGACAAACTCCAGTCTTCCTTTTTTTTGCCTTTGTGTCAGCAGTGGTGTCCTCCTGGGTCTCCTACCATTTTTATTAAGATAGCGATGGATAGTGGGAGCTGACACTGTTGTACCCTGTGTCTGAAGATCAGCTTGAATTTGTTTGGAAGTTAATCGGGCTTCTTTATCCACCATTCGAACAATCCTTCATCGTTAATTTTTGTCTATGTCCAGGAAGGTTAGCTACAGTGCCATGGGCTATAAACCTCTTGATGATATTGCGCACAGTGGACACAGGAACATTAAGATCTCTGGAGATGGATCTCTGGAGATTGTAGCCTTGAGATTGTCCATGTTTTCCCACAATTTTTTCTCTCAAATCCACAGACAACTCTTTTTTTTCTCCATGCTCAGTGTGACACAATACAAAGGTTGAGTCAACTTTTCTCCATTTTAACTGGTTGCAAGTGTGATTACTATATTGCCCACACCTGTTACTTGCCACAGGTGTGTCTAAATACAAATTACAGGAACATCACATGCTTGAAAAGCAATTATTTCTTAACATTTTGACAAGGTACCAATAATTTTGTCCACTAATAATTTTGTACTACTTTATTTTAAAAGTGAGAGACAAAATAACAAAAAAATGCAAAATAGTTATACATAAAAAAGTTATACATTGATTTGCATTTTAATGAGTGAAATAAGTATTTGACCACTTCGCAAAACATGACTTAGTACTTGGTGGCAAAACCCTTGTTGCCAATCACAGAGGTCACACATTTTTTGGCCTCCAGGTTTGCACACATCTCAGGAGGAATTTTTTCCCACTCCTCTTTGCAGATTCTCTTCAATTTATTAAGGTTTAGAGGCTGACATTTGGCAACTCGAACCCTTAGCACCCTCCACAGATTTTCTATGGGTCTCATTGGCCCACAACACTTTCACCCAGTTCTCCTCTTAATCATTCAGATGTTCATTGGCAAACTTCAGATAGCCCTGTACATGTGCTTTCTTAAGCAAAGGGACTTTGTGGACGTTGCAGGATTTTAGTCCTTTACGGCATAGTGCCTTACCAATTGTTTTCTTGGTGACTATGGTCCCAACTGCCTTGAGATAATTGACAAGATCCTCCCATGTAGTTCTGGGCTGATTCCTCTCTGTTCTCATGATCATTGAAACTCCACGAGGTAAGATGGAGCCCCAGACCGAGGGAGATTATCAGTTATTTTGTGTTTCTTTCATTTGTGAATAATCGCACCAACCGTTGTCACCTTTTTACCAAGGTGCTTGCCGATGGTCTTGTAGCGCATTCCAGCCTTGTGTAGGTCCACAATCCTGTCTGTGACATCCTTGGACAGCTCTTTGGTCTTGGCCCTGTTGAAGAGTTTGGAATTTGGGGTTGATTGATTGCTTCGGTAGACAGGTGTTTTTATACAGGTAACAAAATGAGATTAGGAGCACTTCCTTTAAGAGAGTGCTCCTAATCTCAGGTCATTACCTGTATAAAAGACATCTGGGAGGCAAAAATCTTGCTGATTAATAGGGGATCAAATATTTATTTCACTTATTAAAATGCAAATCAATTGATAACTTTTTTGAAATGCGTTTTTGTTGTTATTCTGTCTCTCAACCTACCATTAAAATTATAGACTGATAATTTCTTTGTCAGTGGGCAAACGTACAAAATCAGCAGGGGATCAATTAATTGTTTCCCTCACTGT
>JAZGTI010004140.1:0-29011 GCA_036877585.1 Botia kubotai
GTTCTGATGTCCAGCATCTCTGAGTTGTGATGTCCAGCATCTCTGAGTTCTGATGTCCAGCAGCTCTGAGTTCTGATGTCCAGCATCTCTGAGTTGTGATGTCCAGCATCTCTGAGTTGTGATGTCCAGCATCTCTGAGTTGTGATGTCCAGCATCTCTGAGTTCTGATCTCCATCAGCTCTGAGTTCTGATCTCCATCAGCTCTGAGTTCTGATGTCCAGCAGCGGCCACAGTAAATTCAGTAGACAGTTTTAAGACTGTTTTAAATGTCTCACCTGATTCTTGTAAGCCTGTGATGTTCTCTCCAGCTCGTCTTCCAGATCTTTGGCTCTTTGTCTATGTAAACACAGTGAAAGAGTCTCAGATGTGAACTTCCAGTTTTGGGCAACGTTCCTCTCAAGTCATTTCCTGTCCATCTTATAGACTCTTTCCTTTGTTCTGATCTCACACTGAACCATCATAAGTTCTAAACCATCTGCTCTGACCTGTAAGTGCTGAGCTCCTCTGCACAGAGGCTGATCTTTCTGCCTGCTTTGTTGAGCTTCTCTTCCTTCTGTAAGCGTTCTTTCTCCTCCACCGTCAACATCCTGACAAGAGTCCAAACATACACTCTGATTATGAGTACCAGCACAGTATTAATCCAGTTTATTCAGCATCAAGAATAAAGCTTGTGTGGAACACAGAGATTGTGCTCTGATTCTCCACCTGTGCAGCTTCAGCTCGTTCTCCTGGTACATCTCAGACATGATCTGCAGTTTCTGCTGGAGTTTCTGGCTCTCGCTGGAGTATCTGACACTCTCTGATTCCAACATCTCCTTCTGCTCCTGCAGCTGCTTGATGCCCTCTGAGATAAGAGTCAAGCAGAAAGTCTCCATGGTTAACATAACCAGGCCTAAACAAACCAGCTTGTCTTTGGTTCTTTATTATTCAACAGTCATAACACAAATATAAAAAAGTGCTGCAAGGCCAAACTTTGTACCTCTGAGATCTTCTTTGGCTTTTCTCTCATCTGTGAGTTTGGCAAACACTCTGTTCCTCTCTTCCTCTATGGACTTCAGCTCTGCACTCATCTGTGAAAAGTACACAACAGCTGTTTTGTTTATTTATTAAATTTAACAGCTAAGAGCTGCGGCTCAAAACATGATGACTGCCTGCCAAGGCAGTGTTCTGTCTAGTTAGGGAGCGCATAAGGTTTTGGGACACACACACACACTGGAGAAATACCTTAGCAGCTTCAATAAGTTTCTGTACTTTCTGCTTTTGATGGAAATCTGCAATACACAACAACAATGCTAAAAATACCACTTCGTTTGATGATACTTATAAAGCTGAATATTTACATTTTCATTTACATTACAGCTGACAACAATGTTCGCAACCGAGCAGAAAGAGTTTAAACCTGAAGTGTCTCTGTTCTCAGCTGTTCTGTTTGTGCTGTTGATGCTGGTGTCATCGTCCCAGTCATTCATCTTCAGAAGAGCGTCTGTCAGAGACTGACACAGGAAGAGAAGACAGTCAGACACATAAACAGTCAGAAATGCAGGTCTGTTGGTTGGTTGCAGGTACTGGTGTGTTGTTACTTTGATGCGCTGGTCTTTGTTAGTGCAGTTCTCCATCATGTCAGTGTGAGATCTTGCACACATCTTCATCTCCTCCTCCAGCTCATTAAGACGTTCATTCCAGCCCTCTGCCTCCTGAACCAGCTGAGGAGTGAAGACCAGTTTACAGTTAATCAACAAGGCAAATAAAGGCTTACATGAACTACAGTTATGGTCATTTTTAACACAATTTATGAGTGTTGTTACATATATGTTGCTGATTTAGAATTTAAATGAAGTTTTGTCCATTTGTCCATTTTGTCCATTTACACACACACACACACTTTCTCTGTGCTCACTTTGGTCTCACCTGGTCTTTACTCTCCAGCAGCATGTTCTGCTCCTCTTTGGCTGTCTGCAGGTTCTTCTGCAGTCGCTCTGTGTTGATCTCATGTATCTTCAGAGTTGTGTTGTGCTACACACAGATTCAACTGTATCATCACGCAGCATGTTTTATAGCTTACGAGTGAAGTGTATCTTACACATAACTCATACCTGCTGTAACTGTGACTTGCGTTCTTTAGCTTCTTCTTCCAGGTTTGTTAATGTCTGCTTGAGCTCAGCCAGCTGGAGGACACAGAGTTTGAGATGTTACTCAGCCTCAAAAGATTCAAATAAGATCAAATCATTGAGTATAAAGATCATCGTTTTCAAAGAGTCATTCAGGGCATTCACAGTTCAAACCCATGGTTCTACTGTTGCTAGCACCACACACTACCCATTGAGCTGCAGGAAGGTCAGCAAACCATCGGGTCTATAAATAAGTGACTCTCTGCAACAAAGATGATTCAGTATGTTAAAACAACACCTGATCCTCCTGCTGTTTTCTTGCTTTGTTTTGCTGGGTCAGCTCCTCCTGCAGCCGGTTAACTTCCCTTTTTATCTGAGCGTTTGATTGCTCCAGCTTCTGTGATGTCACCTGAATACAGTGCGATTGGATTGGTCAGTTCTGACAGGTTCATTCTCTGATGAGAACTTTTATGTGTAATTCATTCTCTTGAAAAACTGAATTCTGTAAGAGCAATAATCAGGTGGGATGTAGAATTTCTAGGAGCAACTAGAAGTTTTTTATTAATGACAGATGCTTGATGTTTTAATGAATAAAACCACATGGAACATGGCAAAACAGAAACAATGTTAATGAACAGAAAACAAATCTAGATGCAAATCAAATCCATTAAATAAAAAACAGTTTATGTCAGGTATTATTAAACATCTACATACAGAGTCTTTACCTCTAAACGTTCTTTCTCAACAGTGTGAGAAGAGAAAGCAGTGTTCTGCAGTGTGGATTCCAGATTCTCATACTGTTGAAGCAGACAGACAGCAGAGATTCAGGAGGACAAACAAGCATTCTTGTGTATTAAGTACTCAGACAGAGAGTATGACAGTCTCGCACCTTTTGTTGGACTTCACTCAATGTCTGCAGAACTTTGCATTTTTCATCCAACAGTTCTGCCACTTTCTGAGCCATTTGGTTCTCTTTACCTACAAACAGACCAGAGAACAGCAGGATCAGTTTAAACAGCCAGTGAGGCTCTTCGGATCACCTATCATTAAAACAGACAAGAAAACATACTTGCATACAGTCTGCTTCTGACCTGTCAACAGAACAGACAGACATTAGGATCACTAGCTTACTCAATGATGATGTGCATGAAAATGACTGATCATAACTCAGAATCACTTACAGACTGAATGAACCTGCAGCTGAACAGAAGCAGCGTGCATAAACCAACAAAGGCAGTAAAAAACACAGCTTCCCAGGGAAGTCCATATAAGTCTGGACCGGGTCGGATGTCATCAGGAAGTGAAGATACAACCTCAGACACAAAACATCATAAAGTTCCACATGGTCTGGGAGAAGTTCACTCTCATTCAAATGACTTTACTGCCATTGTTACAGCTTTGTGTTGCCAAAACACTAAACATGGTGCACACACACACACACACACACACACACACACACATGTAAGCATGATGTTATTTGAAAACAGACACTACACTGTAATGTAAAGTACATGAAGATAGTAAGAGGCAGCTAAACACATACAGACACACAGATCAACATAACAATGTTGTAATGAGCAACCTGATGCATCAAAGTTAACCAGACACATGCTCGTGAATACACCAGTAAAGAGAGCCAGTACACATCTGAACACCATTGAAATAAAGTCAATGACTGACATGAACGATAATAATGAACAACTGACAGCTGCCTCACAAACACACACACACACACACACACACACACACAGCATCACGACTGTTTCATCATACTGTCACATACATCTCGGATTTTCTCCACGGCGAGTGTGTAGTAAATCTTCACTGTTGCTCTCATGTCCGTGACGCCCGTCTCGGCCTTGACTTCATCTGCCATAATGAGACTGACACCGAGCGATCGCTATTACAGTGACTGTGTGTGATCGCTTGATTTCTCTCTCGTTATGCCATGACTGACAGTGAGAGGACGAGCCCACTCTTGTGTTTCAGAGTGCATTCGTTAACTAAACGATCACGTATATATAAACGTGTAACAAAACACGGCAGATATTTGCTTTAATGAGACATTTACATTCATATCAAACATGTAATTTGTTTATTGACGTACTCATAAGTTGCTATTTTGCGATAAATATCAAATTCACACACAGTGACACCTCGAGAAGGGTTATGGTTTCTCCCAAACGTCACCAGCAGGCACCACGTAGCGCACAGGAGCCTGAATGTTACTTTTCTGACTTTCATTACTTGTGTTACGAATAAATAGCAGAATATATCCCATAATACAACAATAAAAGCGCTTTATAACTACAAGAAAGACAGAGAGAAAAACAGTTATATTTATATGAGCGTGTCAAACGGAGGCACATGCAGCCGTTGTTCTACTGGTAAAAAAAATCATGAATGATGAAATGTACATTAAAGCAGAACAACATGTATAATGAAGCCAGAATCCTCTGAGTAATGACCCTAATATAATAACATACACGAGCACTCGTTTAGGACAGGAGAAGAGCTCGTGAAAAGTATTGCTCGTGAGCAGGTTATAAAATGTGGTTAAAATGTTTGTTTCATAAGTGGGTGTGTTAAATATGACTTCATAAGCAGACCTACTGATGCAGAAACTGGTCGAGCAGCTTGTGTATGATTATATTTCATAAGCAGTTTTAAACTGAACTTTTAGGTTTTCTTTGTGTATGTTTTATTAAAGTTTTACTAGTCATTTGGCTGGTTTTAGTGGTTATTAATGTATTGAAACAACACATTTAAATATCATCAACTTGACATGAGTGCAAAATTACGGCACGTCATGCACAGACAGTTTGTTCGATCACAAACGCATTTTATAATGTAAGTTTATATAGATATTTTTTAAAAATTTAATTTTTTTGTATGCGTGTAAAAAATGTTATTCTTATCCTGCGCTCATTTTCCTCCTAAACATCAGGCGGCACTAGACACTAGGCACTAGACTGTGAATAAAAATCACCATGGTAACCGTCGACTCCATTAGTCGTCATCGTTTGCCGTGTTTTCAACATGGAGAGTTTGACACGCGCAATTACAGAGAGAAGGTGAAAGCACAACTCATAATAGTTGATTTTTATTCTGATGATCGCGCATAGACGATAACGCAGAGATATGAAGTCTGATGTGGAGGAGCTGATGCCCAGACTTCTGCCTGTGGAGTCATGTGATGCAGAAGAGATCGATCTCAACCAGCCCCCCAGAAACCCGCGCGAGTATCTGAGACAGGTTCAGTAAGTCATCCACTCACTGACTCTGATTCAGCACCTTAATCATTCAGTGAACGAATCGTCAACTACGCGATTTACACAAGCCGTGTACATAAACTTATGTGCACGACACACACAAGGTACAAAATCATAATATAAAACAGTGTAGAAATAAGATGAGCGAAAATCTTTTAAAACCGTGCTAATAAAGTGCTCGGTGAACAACACTCGTGCATATATGTGAAAACATAAAGACCATTAACTTGAGTAACGTGAAATCAACACATTGTTGTTATTGTTGTCATATTTTGTTATGATATTATGGCCATATTTTACAGTGTGTATTGTTTTACAGGAGGGAAGCGTCTATGTGTCCAGATGTTGTTGTTGCACAAATTGATCCAAAGAAACTAAAGAAGAAGCAGTCAGTGAATGCTTCAGTGAGTGTGACATACACAGTGATGTGCTCCAGTAATGTGTGTAACTCTGACCTTTATTTATAATCCTGCATGATACAGATCGCAGCTTGTCTGCCTGCACCTCAGGGATTCTCTCCCAGTCTGAACTGGCAGCAACAACAAGTCGGCATGTTTTCAGAAGTCAGACAGGTATCAGATTTGAAATGTGTATTTAGCGTTTGATCATTATAACGTTAATAAATATAACTGAACTCTTTCAGAGTGTTAACAAGCACCGGCAGCATTGGAAAGCTCAGTTCCTGGATGATAATGTTATCATGGTAAGACCATTAAACAGGGGCTCAGCATAAAAAAAATTACAATTGTGTAAAAAATGTAAAAATTGTGAGATTGTGTTAAAAAAACTTCTCCCCTACAGCCAAAAGCTGAGGATGAGGATGGATGGAAAAGGTTTTGCTTGGGTGAGAACGTTCTTCTCAACATTCAGCTGAAAGATGAAGACAGTATGAATCCAGGTCTTGATTATGTCAAGGTATGACGCCTCTCTGTCATTCACTCATCTGAGTTCTGGAAACTGGTTTATTCTGATACTCACTGTTCACTTCTCTTTTATCAGACTGGTTTCCCACCTTTCCTAAGCATCGTCAGCAAATTAAACCAGGTAACTGTCATTAAACAGCAGCCATGATTACACTTCCTGATGCTTATTCTGATGTTCATTGTAATTTCATTGTGTTCTCTGTTCAGTCTACAGTCTCTGCTGTGCTGGAGTATTTAATTAGCTGGTTTGAGGAGAGAGACTTTGTACCACAGTTGGTAAGTTCAGCAGTGTGATGTCCCAGCTCACAATTTCCAAAAAGTTGCAAAAATGTTATTTCCAAATGTTCTAAGAACATTCCAAACAACCTGTTCGTAAGACGTTGTATTAACATTATGGCTTGGTTATGTTTATCAAACTTTCTTAAAATGTTCCACTAAGAACTTAATCATAACGTGTTTGATATATAACTTTAAGAGAACTTTTACAGAATATTATCCAACATTCTGATGATATTCCCTGTTAGCTAGGATATAGTGTAATACGCATTAGGACTTGACTGAGATTGTTTATGATATGCTGTTAAACATATCATAAACACACACTAAAGGTAGCAGACAAAAGCTGAACGTTTATTTTCAGATCAGTACAGGTGCAGTTTTGTCGAGTTTTTCACCGCAGCCTCGCTGTATAACGCACGTGACATTCTGTTCATCTCCTCAGGGCAGATGGCTGTATGCATTACTTGCGTGCCTTGAGAAACCTCTGCTTCCTGAGGCACATTCTCTTATCAGACAGCTGGCCAGGAGGTGCTCGGCAGTGCGGGCCGCTCTGGTAAACACTCCTTTGCTTTTCTGGGATGTTTTGTTCAGAATGAAAAGTGGATGCATCACTGTTGTCCCTCGGCTTCTGTTGAGCTTGTGCGGCTGACGGCTTGTTTGCTGATTAATGTCTAAAATAGATTTGATTTTCTCTTCCAGGAGAGTGATGATGATGATCGGCTGTCACCTCTGAATTTGATGATTTGTATTGTTGCCAGGTAACTGAAATGACACTGTCAGATTAAGCAGTTCAGTGAAATATGTGCCGATGGTGTTATAAGTATAATCATTGTTTTCTGTGTTCAAGGTATTTTGAGCAAAATGATTTGGCTGACAGAAACTGAGAGAGCCACAGAAACGAATGGAGGACAGATTTATATGAATGGATGAGTCATGCGATACATTCGCGAGAGATTGAAACAGTATTTCGTTCGCTTTAGTGAGCGTCATGAAAAATGAAAGAACACCCGTTACAGCTGCAGTTTTTGTCATCTGAAGCCCTAAAATCTGTCAAATAAACCTTATGATTTCTCACATAAAATGCTGTTGCATCAAAAAACGCTTTCTTGTCATAATCATGATTTTTGTGTATAATGATTAGCAGTAAATGCATAATGATTTATTATGGTTTATTGCTAATTATGATTAACAATAATGATTGTTGTATCTGCTGTTTAAGTAAAACGTGTTTTGTTTAATACAAAAATATTACTGCCAATTTCTGAATTTAAAATACAAATGTAAATATCTATGATGAAAGGTTTCTACCAAAATATTTTTGTATAAATAAAAACTATTAACTCTAGTATTTTTGCTGAAAATCACGAGTACCATAGTATTTTTATTACGGGTTATTATAGAACAGGGAAATATGTGATTATGCTGCAGTGGGGAGAGACAAATTGGCTTCAAACTGATCGGTAAATTACTATTCTAAAAATGTTATGTAAATTTGTCTAAAATTATAAATTAGTCGAAATTGATAACGCGCCCATTATAATAACTCTTATGCAGGAAACCTGTCAATCACAGCGTCAGGGCGGATACGTTCCTTCTGTGGGCGGGGCTTCAGTACGCAGGCGCGCGCCCACTGCCTTCATTGAATGAATCGTGAGCGCGCAGGAAACTCCACGCGCTGCAGAGCGACGAAGAGCAAGATGGCGGCGGCCGTGCGAAACTTGCAGGACCAGCTGGAAAAAGCCAAGGAAGGCTTAAAAAGCGTGGACGAAAATATCCGAAAACTAACCGGGAGAGATCCCAGTGAATTAAGGTTTGTTTTAATGTAGGCTTTTAGTCTGTGATGTAATTAATATGAAAACTATTTCAGCGGGGCCTGTTAGCAAGCTTAGACTGCGGTTAGCATACAGGCTAAAGAATCACATGTTCATGTCGAGCAATTAAAACAGTGTAAAATTACAAAAGTAATTCATGCCCATTAAGATGCTGTTCAGTGTTTCTTGAGATGGACAGTAATTGAAATGTATTTTTATGTGTAAATTGTAAGGCCAGTTCGACTTCCTGCTTTGTTTGAATCGGAAGTGAGGTGTTATCCTGTAGACCAGTGGTGACCTCTAGTTTTGCTTTAGGATCTCTGTTTCTATACTTCTTGCTTTATGGTGAGCAGTTTCGTTTCCCTTCACTGTGATTTTTCTGTGCTGTTCACAACCCTGTTGAAACTCACTAGCTGAGAGAACTGACAACAACACAAAACTGCAAATGTGTTTGAGAGCTTGTGTGGATAGAAATTCACTGTTCTTATTTAAAAGCAAGCCTAACGAGTGGCCATCTGTTAACTTTTGACCACCAGATCTGGGCAAAACAGGAGGCTGTCTGTCCCAGGCCCAGGTGGAGGTAGAGGGCGTGGAATCAACTTGTTGAGGTAAGTTGATCGGTTCTTTCAGTGGCTTGAAATAGCTTCACTTATAGTTAAGAATGTTGATTGATTGGTTTCATTTGTCACCTCGTGGCAGGCGTGGTCTCTCAGACAGCGGTGGAGGACCTCCAGCCAAACAGAGGGACATTGAAGGGGCACTCTTGAGGTGACTTATCCACTTCTAGCCCTAACGCTTTCCCAGTTTCTGCTTATGAAACAGCAGTTCAGAACTGTGTTTTTCCATTGTCTATCAAGGCTGGCAGGAGATCAGCGAGCCCGGAGAGATTCACGACATGACAGCGACGCTGAGGACGATGATGATGTCAAAAAAGTATGTATACTGCAGGTTTTTTTAGTTGTTTGAAGATCTTTCTCTGAATGCTTCCCTGTGTTAATCAGTCTTTCTGCACCTGCAGCCAGCGTTGCAGTCATCTGTGGTAGCTACCTCCAAAGAACGCACACGCAGAGACCTTATTCAAGATCAGACCATGGATGAGAGAGGAAAACAAAGGTACTGTTTCTGTCTGATTGATTGTAGTTTTGAGCTTTTGCTTGGTTCTTTTACTCTGTTTGTTTTTAAGTTACTTGAAGGATTATGTAATCCTGAAATTAAAAACTGATGGCTTTTAGGAATCGGCGTATGTTTGGTCTGTTGATGGGAACCCTGCAGAGGTTTAAACAGGAGTCTACAGTCTCCACAGACAGGGTAAACTCATTCCCATACTTGCACTAAGGCAGCATCTCCATGTTCTGTTCTGCTGGAATGAGTGTTTCTTGAACTGATCCTCAGAACGCTAATATATATTTACAACCTGATATATTTGTATTCAGTTATGTTGAGAGAAAGTTAGTGAACTGTGAACTAACACCACATCCAAAGAAATCATATTTCTTCTTAAAACTTCTTTCCCCCCAGTTAAAAAAGCGTCAAGAAATTGAACAGAAACTGGAAGTGCAGGCAGAACAGGAGCGTAAGAAAGTTGAGAGTGAAAAGCGAGAGCTGTTTGAAGAGAGACGTGCCAAACAAACAGAGCTGCGACTTCTGGAGCATAAAGTGGAACTCGCTCAGTTGGTATGTCTCTCGGCATGCGTGCATATAAATAAATAAATCCTTTGTTTCTCATGCATGCATTGTGGTGTTCTTGTGTTTTCCAGCAAGAGGAGTGGAACGCACACAATTCTAAGCTCATCAAGTTCATTCGCACAAAGACGAAGCCCCCCATCTTTTACCTGCCTGGCAAAATGTGCTCAGCCACTCAAAAACTCCTGCAAGAGTCTCAGAAAAAGTTAAATGGTAAACATCTCTCGTTCTTTCTCTGTTTCCACTGATTCAGAAACTTTAGTGCTGTTTATTTCTTTGTTTTTGGGTGGTCCTGTCACCTGTTCATTGACAGTTAACATGGAATATTTCAAGTAAAGGCACACAGCATCTACAATCGGTAGATGTAAACCTAAAACCCAAAGCCTGAAAACTGTCGCGTGTATTACTCAGGTGTGTTTGATGAGCGGCGTGAAGCCTTCGCAGAGCAACTGAACAAAATGGAAGCTCGGCCAAGGCGTCAGTTCCAGAGAGCAGTTGACAGGGAAATGGAGGACAGCCATCAGGCTGAAGAGGCGAAGAAAGAAGATCAAGAGGAGGGTAAGGCTGAAACAGGGCCTTCAGGTAACAGACATGATGTGGAGATGGAGGATGAGGAGGAAGTTGTAGTTGAGGTGGAAGGAGAGGAAAGCTCAGAGGTGAGGGAGAGGGGGGAAAATCAAGAGCAGGAGAAACAAGAGGAGAGGAAGAGGAAGGTAGAGGAGGATGATGAGGAAGAGGATGAGGAAGATGTGGGAGGGGGCAAGGTTAAGGAAGAAGAAGCAGAACAGATGGAGGTCAACGAGGTTGTGAAGGAGGCTGAGGGACAGGGCAAGTTGCAGCTTGAGAGTCCAGAAGCTACAGTTGAAGAGGTAGGTAATGACAAAAGGGAGGAAGAGCAGGAGACAGAGTCGTCGTCTCAGCAGGACATCAAAACAGATGCTCAGAAATCTCCTGAAAGTCACATGGAAGCGCAGACTGTGGAATCTAAAGAGCCCCCACTGGAGCCCCCAGCTCCTAATGCAGTGGAACATGGAGACACAGAGGAAGACCATGCTGCTGTTGAGTCCCAACAGTCACAGCCTGAACCTGATCCAGAAAGATCTTCTCAAGAACAGATGGAAGAACCGTTAGTCCAGCCACAAGCAGATGCAAAGGAAGCTGCTGAGGAGGTTGAGAATGCTCGGGGACGGACCCAAGACAAAGCCATGAGGAGCAACAGTCGAAGCAGCAGTAGCTCCTCCTCCAGTTCCTCCTCAAGCTCTTCTTCAAGTGGTTCCAGTTCTTCTTCCAGTGGTTCCAGCAGCAGAAGCAGTTCCTCTGGCTCCTCATCCTCTAGTTCACGCTCTCGCAGCCGTGGCAGGGATAGAGCCGGCCGGGACCACAAGCATCACCGCAGACCATCAGACAGGGAGCGCAGAAAGAGCGGAAGTGAGAGAGGACACAAGTCCTCCAAGAGCAGAAGCTCCAAAGACAAGAGCTCCAAATCTGACAGAAAGAGAACCAGTCCAGAGGCCAGCAGGTCAGAGAGACGACCCTCAAGGAGTGAAAGGGGTCGCAAGTCTGATAGAAAGGATCGGCGTTAAGAAAAGTCATGCTGTCATTTGAGTATTTTTTGACTTTAAGGTTTGTCAGAATCATGTGGTCACCAGAGGCATTTGAGATGTTTGCCTTACAGGTTTTCCTGAGTAACTTTAAGATTTAAAATCATTTTCTGAACTTTTTTTTTTACAAGTTTTGTCTAGCAATTGCTTACATGGACTTTGGTGTATCTTGAATTTTTTAATGTTTATAAAGTGTGCTTGTAAGAGATGTCACTCTAAAAGTGTACATAGTGTTGGAGCAGAACATTGTTCTGACTGTTTCAGCACTGCTCTTGAACTGCTTGTGTGTTAATCTGTTTAACCGTGTTGATTGCAGAATGTTTGTTGTAGCTCAATCACTAACTTCATGCAGTTGTGTGATGCTGTAAAGATGATTTCAGACCTTCATTAAATAAGGAATCATTCTGACAGTGCTGAAGTTCTTTTGGAGATATTTATCTGCTTCTTCATTAATGACAAACAAATAAACTAAGTTCTTGAATTTATTTTAAGTGATTTTTTAATTGTATTTTGAGTTTTTAGGCTTGATTTTAACTTGAGTTGTTTTATTTTAAGTGAGTTTCTTAAAACAATTTATAGCGATTAAGGGAAGAGAATAAAAATGTAAATGAGTATGAAAAAAAATCTTTTCTAGAGTGAAAAATGTGCTCATGACACAAGGTGCAAAAATCTTTAAAAATCCAGTGACCTGCTGTAATGCAGGAAATGTTTTGTTCCAGTGTCCACCACACGGTGGCAGCAGTGCTGTGCTGATCAAACTCCACTCCTGGAGACTTAAACACTTGCACAGAAACCGTTTCAGCTTTCTCAACAGCACATCTGTGCCGTGTGACTGGAATGACTAGACAGTATATCTTAATTCTGTGTGACTGATGCAGAAGGTTCTGCTCGAGCTCTTTCACCAGGGAATGGATGGCAGAGGTTATCTGGTCACAATCTGCTCTTGATTCCAGCTGTGCATTTCTGTCAGACTTTGATCTGCTCTGGTTGGGTTTGGAGCATTTTAGCTGATTAAGATGTTGAAACGGGTTTAGGATGCAGCACACAGATTTTGGTTGTCAGCTAGACAACAGCAACATATTTTAGCAACATATATGTAGAACAATTAAATGTAACGTAATAATGTACCACTATGACTCTGAGTCATTTTTACCCCAAAAGTCATTTCAGATGTCTCTTTATGTTTTAGAAGAATACACCATATAAGATGAAACGTGTATAAAGTTCTTAAAAACTTTACGTTGGTGCTGGAAAAAATGCTCAAATTCTTCATAAGGTGTTAGAAACTCTTCAGTGTGTGATGCCTCATATTGTAGATGTCAGATTGTAGATTGTCAGGTGTTAAAGTCATGTTGTGTAATCCAGGTTTTAGTTGTCAGGTCTTGTTGGGTGTCTATAAATCTTCTGATTTAGTGCATGTGTCTCTCTCTCACACACACACACACACACACACACTCATTTCATCCTTTGAAATGTCAAGTTTTGCATAAAGTTCAGAGTAGAGACCAAACTAGGACAGAAGCTTTCAAAGGTCCCAAATATCTGACTGTGCAGTTTTTCACGTTCACCCCAAACTGAGTCTGGGAAAGAGGAAAGTTCAGTCACAAATGAAACATCTGTATGTACTCATCCTGATGTTCCACACGACTCACACGACCTTCTGTAGAACACACAGTGAATATGTGAAGCATCTTCAGTCCCAACTCCAGTCTCCATTAACTTTCTTTATATGGAAAAGAATGATCAGGATGTTGAATAAAAGACTATTTATTATTAAATTATTCAAACTGTTGAAATTAACCTTTTAAGAAAGTCTTACAAGTTTACAATATTATTGTGGACGTTTTACAATACAATACAATAACATCCAGTTTTATGTAGGTGTCTGTTTTTAGTCTTTGTATTTGGAAGCAAACTAGACTGACCCTGAGAAGGAACGCTCTGTGACACTGTTGAGACACTGTTGGGACTCCCTCTAAAACTCCAGAGAAGACATGTTACATGTTAGACTGTTTTTTTGTAGGAACATCCGAGAAGCAGGAGAATAAGCACAAGTCTCCATCTGTCGTCTTGGAGAAACGGGAGAGATTTTCACCTGCATACTCGTGTCCACCTCTAGGGGTCGCTGTTGTTCTGTAATCAATGTTTCTTCATTTTGCTCAGTGTGAGTTGACGAGCAGTGGAGGACATTACGAATTCGCGCAACAGAAAACATGAACAAAGACACTTTTCTAAATATATATTTTAATGAAAGTTGTTTTATACAGATATTTTAAAGACAGACAGAGTAATGATAAATCATGGAGTAAAAACTCCTGTGGTTATCCTCTTCTACAGCTGCCTCTTCCCTCATAACGAGGAGAACTGAAGAACAGCAGACATCTTGAGACAGTTTTCTTCTTTAGAGAAAACTTGAAAAGTTTAGAGTTTGCAGGTTTGGGGTAGAGATAACAGTGATTTTTGTTTTTCTCTGGCCCATGACAATAAACCATTGTCATGAGTTAGTACAGTAACATTTGCTGATGAATCTTTAATTAGTGGATGTATCTTCATCTGACCCTGTAGCTTCCAGTGAAGCATCAAAAGTCTCGATCTTTATTTGATAGCATGTGAGTTCTCAGGAAATCAAACACATGCTTTGTGCTGCTGATGTAAAGAGTTTTTCTTTAAATCTTTACTATTGAGAAATAACAACAATCGCTCATAAGTTTTGGCTTTTCTATGTATTGAAAGACAAACAGTCTCAAAGCGTTACACTCATAGTTTCACTTTACTGTCTGGCCAATTTTCTGAATGTTGTTTGTGATGATGATATTTTTCATCGTCCCCAACACATTTATGTAGAAGTGTTAAATTCCCTTACACTGAATGAACACTGAATTTCATACAATCAGGAGCGCGACAGTCATGCTGTAATTTGTGCTGTTTGAAATGAGAAGCTTGAGTTTCAGCACAGAGGAACACAGCAGAACACTCAGCTGGACTCGATTGTTTGATTGTTCCAGGAATCATTTAACAATCGTTGTAAGAGCATGTGAGCTGATCATTGTGTAAAGGGTTGTAAGTCAGAGACACAGGACAGCTGTCAGCTTTCCCACTGGCTCTCTATTAAACACATTTAACAGAAACACACATCAGACTGAAAAACAGAACTTTCTGCTGGGCACACATGTGTTCTGGAGTTATTGCTGTCATGTTCACGCTGGCCCTGACGCAGTTATAGATGAGGAGTTTTGATGAATTTGTAGTTAAGATCAGTTATAAAGAGCTGCTGGACAGGAGCATACAATTAGGTCAAGCAGGCTGGATAGACCTCAGACACAGACCTCAGACACAGACCTCAGACACAGATCTCAGACACAGACCTCAGACACAGACCTCAGACACAGACCTCAGACACAACCCTCAGACATAGACCTCAGACACAGACCTCAGACATAGACCTCAGACACTCACCTCAGACACAGACCTCAGACACTCACCTCAGACAGCACAAAGCTGCTGTTAACCTTGAGTTTGAGACTAGTTGAGAGGTAGTTTTCTCTTTGTCTCATTTTACTGTATGATTAGCCATCAAACATCCAGTTTTGTAGAAAAGTGGAGTGTGTTTTTTCAGATGTTAAATGTATTTTTTTATTTCAGTTTATTATCTTGTAAGTCCAACATTTGTTGTTTGAAAAGGGTGAACAGCCTGGCACTATTAAAAAACATTTCCATCATTTTATTTAATTTTCCATAATTTTCTCTTTTTTTCTTATATCCAGCAAAGTTACACAAACCCAGAATAAGAGGCTGAAAAACATGAAGATAAATACAGCCAGTCTGCAGGGGTTGTTTTGGGTTTTTTGCTCAGATTTTACAGTTCATTTGAAGTTCATTTAACACGACTGTGTTTGTTTACTGCTGAAAAAGGACATTAAAGTGTTGTTATCTCCTGCTGGTGTGTAAAAGTACACAATGTTTGTACAGCTCATCAAAGAATCCTCACTCACCCAGATGAACAACAGAAAACTCTTCTGATAACTTATTTCTACTCATTTACACATTTATCTTGTAGAGCAGATACATTCTGATGGTGTTTTACAGAATGTGTATGTGCAAATAAAGAATGTGCAAATATTTTCATGTTTTTAGCTTCTGTTTAGAACAGCTTGTTTTACAAGCAAAACAAGTTGTAAGATATTAGAGATGGGGACACACTGAGCTCTCACTGTTGCATGTTTAGAGGGTGATGACCTTTGACATTTTTGTGCTGTTATCTTTGTTTTTCAGATCAAGTGTCTTTAAAATGGTGAGAGGTCACGTTATCAAAAACAGCATCATACAGCAAAACATCACAAAATATTTTGCTTATGAGAGTAAATAATAACAGATTCTTTCATTTTTAGGTGTACTATTCCTTTAAGAATGCTCAACCGTAAAGTCCACTTGTGCAGAAAACAGACCTGACAGCCAACAAAACAGCACACTTCTGGAGGCGCAAGCCCACTGAATGTTTTACCAGCATTAGTTTGTGGTCTGTCTGGGCAGGTGTGATAACACACATTTCCATGTGTGGCTAATAAGAATATATGTGTATTGTTGGCCAGGGCTGCTATTCGGATTTATGAAAACAAACAAGCAAAAGCTCGCCAATGCCGGAGCACAAAATCCTTGAGGGTGAAGTCAGCCCCTCATCGTGTGCGAGTACACTGATTAACATGAAATACTGGAAAGCAAAAAGATTAAAGAGTCAAACAGTTAAATGAGAGAGAAATGTTTCATGTTTTGCATCATAAAAACTCAACATTTCATGTATTATATCTCACTGAGAGTTTAATATGCAGACACATTCATCTTCAAATCATCTTTATTCTGTTCATTTACACGAGTCTGTCTTTGGCAAATAAATGTAATCTTTCAGCTTCAGCCAACCAGAGTTTAAGACAAGTTTTAAAATAGCACAAGATCTCAGGCTGTGTGGGTGGGCTGTAGGTGGGCTGTAAAGAGGGTTTACTGCACACTTAATAATGCTCATGATGAAGAATCATTTCTTCATCACTTCATTAACCTGTGAGATGTGTTTAATTGCTCACAGTGTTGTTGTTCTGACTGTGCTGTAAAATGCTGACAGGAGAACTTCTAAATCTCTCATTTACTCCCACTGTAATTTCTCCTGCTGGGGCTCCTGTTTCTAAAATGGGCTTTTGGAGACGGAACTCCAAAGCAAATCAAATATCCGTAAGCAACAATGATACACCTGGAGGAGCATGTTTCTTTAAACAGCATTTGTTTGAATAGATAACCTCTGTCTGTGTCTTAATACACAGTAAACAAACTAGCCGCAGTCAGCCAATGACTACTTTTTAAATTGTGCTTTTTTTGGTGATTTGGGTTTGGAGGCATTACTTTGATTATTAACATTCCTAAAATAATAAATTGAATGAGAATGATTAGAAGCATCGCAACACAGTGTCATTTGCTGCAGTGGCCGGTGAATGTTCATGTACAAGTTACAGGGCAAAAATCTTTAATCACAATGCATTAAAAGTTTGACCTCCACAAAAAGTCACAGTGGTCACAACACACACAACAGAAAACAAACTAACTCTGCTGTGGAGAGTGTGAGAGGAATTAAACCCCTGCCTAATCGAGTGAGTGTTTACTGCAAATTAATTACAAAACAACCTCCTAATTAGATTCAGAATCCCCTGTCTCAGAGACCGATACAGGAGGCCTCATGGTACAGAAGCAGAGAGAATGACCCACACTGTTCTTTTACTTTGTGTGTATGACAGTATGGCCACTGTTTCCTTTCTCATTATTACCTTCATGACTGTCAGTGACAAGAGTGTAATATTAGAAAATGACTGTCTGTGTACCGCACACAGACACGCACCGTATGACAACAACACAGTGTCATCAGCATGTTTGTTTCACGTTTGGCTGTTTCATGTTATGTTGAGTACAGGAAGATGTGACAGACAGCAATAACAGTTCTGATGTCACACACTGAACACACACTGATAAATACACACATGCTGTACTTGCATAGCACACTGCTTTACATAACAGCAGCTGACAAACGCATGAAATACAAATACAACAACTGTATATATCATTATTTATATCTGTATATATACAGATACACAGGATAAAATCAACCCGGTTCTACACTACCTGTCTAAAGCCATTGTGTAAAGCGGGTCTTGCTATCTAATGACTAATCTACAGATCTGAGGTCAGAGGTTACGACTCTATAGAAGGGAATGTTGTAAAGAGTAAAAGTGCAGCACAGGTGAGATGATTATGAGGTCGAGAGAACACAGCTCTCATGATCATTCAGGTTTTCTTGAAGATCACTGGTCCATTAGCATCCGTGAAGCAGCTGTAAGATCTTCAGTGAAGCTGCTCAGGTGTCTGAAGACAATAATCGTTCTCTATGATGTGGCTCTTAACACAACAGTTTTTATTATGTTTGTATAAAACTGACAATAAAATGTAAAAAGGAGAAGTCAGTGAGAATTTCAGCATTTGTTGTGAACTAATCAAAGTTGTTACATTAGATCAGTGTCAGTTTCCTCAGACAACGGTTCTGAAAGATGACAGAAAAGAGCTTAAAAAGTTCTTGTGCGGCCACTGGATTTGTGGGCCCTTAAAATGACTGTGACTTTTCATTCCATTAGTGATGTGTTAATATACAGTACATCATTTTAAGCTATTTTTAAGAAGTATGATTTCTCAGAACAGATCTGCTGTCGTTCTTCATTAAGAGAGATGATAATCAATGATCTGGTGGATCCAGTCCTCACCTCTGATTGGACAAGAGGGCCTCCAGGTGTGCTCATGCATATACACATTATATTAAAGTACTTTCCTAATGCTAGTTAATGTGCTAAATTGGTGGAATTGGTGGAAAGTGCCGATCTAAACCTGGAGTTTCTTCAGAGCTCATCTCATCATATAGCTTTAGAAGACCTGTTTTCAGTTTTGTGAGATGTATTTGAAGAGTATTGTGTGTTTGTTACATCATTGTCCTGACTTTCTGATGATGTCTACATTCAGCTGTCTTGTCTGAAGCTACTCATCTATTTTTATACGCAGAAATAACTGCGTTCCCTCTCACCCACAATTTCCAAATGTCTTTGCTATCTCTGACAGCCACTGATAGAGTCACACTGATAGAGTCACACTGATAGAGTCACACTGATAGAGTCACACTGGTTGTCATTGTGTTGCTCTCCTCTGATTTACACAAGAGCTGTGTTGTGATGTAACCCTGTGGAGAGAGCAGGACCAAACCCGTAAACGAACACTGCGCTTGGACATCAGGGCCTGCTGCGACTGCTGCGCCTGCTGTGACTGCTGCGACTGCGCTGTTTTTCTTTCTGTAGAATGCAGATGTGGTTTGCTGAGAGGTTTGAAATAAATAATCTTCATTATTCTGTTAAGAGCACCATATCTCATCACATATCACATCAGGATCTCAGTCATGGTTCAAGTTCACTGCTCGTCTCGCTCAAGCTGTTGTTTGGAGTTTTAATTGTATTATGATGTGCTCCTCTTATCTGTTTTCTCAGACAGTTGCATTATTCTGAAGAAGTGCATGTACAGAACCTCACACAGCATTTTACCTCAGAACATCCTCTGAAAGTCACATAACTGTCCATCACAGACCTCCATCATTCACCTTTGTGTCCATTTTCATGATCGTCAGGAAAGCTGCCTGCAAGCTTTAACAAAAGCTGATCAATAAGGTGACTCCTCATTTTTCCTGTGGTTAGGAAGAGTTTTAAATGAATTCTGTCAGTCAGGAGCAAATAAACATCTAACTCTGTGATGTTTCTCTGCTCTGACTGCTGTGAGTTCTGACGTTTGTCTGGTAAAACTGACTCTTTTATAAAGATGGTGACAGTCAGCTTGTCTCACATGTTGATTTATTACCACTACCACTGATTTATATAAGCATAACTTTCCTCCACATAATTTCCTTTCACATAAATGAGTAAATGAGATTGTGTGACAAAGGCTAAATGTTCTTGTTGGAACCATAAAGCCCACAAAAGAATCTTTTGAGAACTTTTGAGTGTACTAAGTAGTTGAATTAATATTCTGTATCTGATCAGAAGGGTAATTGAAATTTCGCTTCTCATTTTATTATATGCGTATGTATGTCTTCATCAATGAAAATCTGTGATTTGCCAGCAGATGGCATGATGAAGCACTGAGGATGTTCTGTTGAATGTCCTTCAGTTTATTTTTAGTTCACCTCCATCTTCTTGACTCAGCTGTTGACAGAAATGAGGAGGAAGGCAGAAAAATGAACCTGATACAGACTTTTTAAATGGAAAGCTCTCACGGTCTAATGACTCAGATTATCAATATATAACTGTTTGTCTTATATGTGTACAGATTCTACAAGCGTTAGATTGATCCACACACAGTGCCTCACTGATCTACAGACATCTGCTGTGGGTTTAACAAGCTCATATCAAACTTCAGCATTTGTTGCTTATTAGTTCACATGTTGTATTGTAGTTGCTAATGTGGCTTATTCTGTTGCCATTTTTTATTTAATTTCTTTTCCCCCACAGAGAACAGAAAGGGTTAATTCTACATACTGGATAAGGAAGGTTTCAACAGTGTTATCAATCAACGTTTCTGTAACCACAGAAGCGTGTGGATCTGTAGGTGTATTTTCACCTGGGGCCACATAGATGCTCGCAAACAGAGGATCATCGGAGGAGGTAACCATGGCAACAGCAGTCTGCTTGAGTGCTTCCCATTAGGATCAGTATCGGATGGCACTTCAAAACATACGTACTGTCATCCTTTATCACTCTATTCTACATTTACATATCACAAACGTCTTTAAGATAAGTTTGTTACCTGTGCTAGGAGCACCACAAGACATTCTGCATGACGTGCATGAAACTGTAGGTGCTTTAGGAACATAAAGGTTAGGTTGTATCACAAAACGTCTCCACATTGCTGAGAAAAAATATGAATTAAGAATGTTAGAAGCCGCTAATCAGAGAGCTGGCTGAGAAGAAGTAAGCAACCTAAAGGAAACAGACATAACAGTGAAGAACATCATATTTAATTATATGAGTCTTGCACATGTCATCATTTCTTTGGTTATAAATTTAGTATAGCAAACCTTAATCTTTAGTATAGCTGACACTTAATCTCATCTGATAGTTTAACAGAAGAATTAGTTTAGAGGTCAAAGTAGGCAACTAATAAACTGAGTCTGTAAACACCTATAAACACCTTCGCAAAATCTCAGAAATGTAGAAGCACCCGCAGCTTCCTGTTTCTCCCTTCTGTCTCATTGCCTGAGAGCATTTACATTAGCCATCGAGCCAAAAGAAGCTTGTGTGTGTTCCTGTACCAGAGATGATGGCGTGATATTCAGATGATTCACAATGTGTTATTTACAGGAAGTTCATCTGATCGTTTCATTGAATCCTAAAAATGGACAAATCCTCATAACTGAATAACTGTATCTGTGTGACGGGGAAACTCTGAATGGAACAGACAGAAGATGAATAATGGCGACTGTCATACAGATTGAATACTTTCTGTCCCTTCCAGCTGTAATAAACTCAGATCTTTATGATGATCTCCTGAGAGGCAGTCAAACAGACAGCTGATGCTAATACAACTTTAAAACCTGTAGAGTCATTGAGAGAGATTGAGACAGAAAGCTGCTTCTTCAGTCAAATCCTCTACTAGACACATTTATCTTTTATTAGTTTATATTAAATCACATTCGTTATGTTTGTAATATACCATCATGTATGTTACAGTATCTTAGCATTGCCTCACAGTAGGAACTGACACTGGCTTTATAACAGGATATTATTACGGTTGAATGGATTACACATTGCTTACGAGGGAGTCACGCTTTTATCTATAATTATCCTTCTCGGCGCATGCGAGTCGTGACAGGGGCTGTGTTAACTGTCATTCAGGAGGTGGTCTGATTTCCCACCTGTCTTTGCTCCAGGAAACTTTAGGAGTGTGCTGTTTCCCTCAGGGATAGTGAAGCAGAGATCTGAGCCAAGCCGGTTTCCTCCTCATGTGAGAATCAGTTTGTAATTGGCTTCAGCAGCAGATGTTCTGTGGGATAAGAAGTTATTTCCTGGATCTGAAAGAGTTGTGTACCAGTAGTCCTGCTAGAACAAAAGCATAGATGTTTGTTCATTCAGAGCTGAGAGTCTCGAAGCATCTTGACATCTTCAGCGAGAACTGAATGAGAAGACATGAGTGACAGACCTGAGCTGCTCTTATAAACGAAGCCACTCGCAGTGCTTTGAACAACCTGTTCTGTTAATAGAGGAAATCCAGCACATGAAGGAAGACTTCAAAAGAAAACATCTCTTCACATCTCTTCCCTCAGGGCTAGCACACGCTAACACAATGGTGAGGAAACATTCGTGCTACAATGTCCAGTTAGTTTCTTCCGCAGTGTGAATTCTGCTGAATTGTGTCTGGATGTTCAGATTAGAGATGTGTGTTCTAATGGTCTGACAGTATTATCTGGAAATTTCAGGGGCTGAGTAACGAAATTTTTCTGTGTAAATGAGCTGAAATGAGGGAAATGTTTTCATCAAAATGTAATAACTTGCTTTTCAGATGACATCATCAAGATGTTTCAGCCAATGGGTGCAGACTGTATTTCATTAAGGGCGTCGACATGACTCTGAGGTCTGTTATTGCTTTTGGTCATTTTTAGTATTCACACACAGTCAGACTGTACAAACAGTTAGAGTAACAGTCTGAAATCACAACATATATTTTATCTCTACACAAACTGAAACAAGAGAAAGTATTTTAATCATCATTAACACAGTTAAACTGCTGGTTTGATTATAATGTTTACACAGTGCAGAAGAACACTGAAGGACATTTAACATCTCAGTGACTTAGTGAAGAAATCAACTTCTTCTGTTAAGTCAGTAATTCACTCCTCCAGTCTGTGAACGATGTGAATCACAGACACAGAAACACAGTCACAGAAATACAGTCACAGAAACACAGTCACAGAAACAAAGCATGGTTTTTATTTAAACATGGTTTACTATATTTAATTAATCATGATATGTTGTTGTCTTTGACCCACAGCTTTCTGTGTTGGAGCAGCTGAGAGTCACTGCACCATCATCAGTAACAGGAAGTCACTGCGATGACAGTGGAACACACACTCAGCGTGGAACTTCTGCGCCTCTCCACAGACACCAGCATGTGGTTTCAGAACGTGTCTCACTTACTCAGCCGTGGTTGCGCTTGTTTCTGATTGGTCAAGCATCACATCGCTTTCACACATAGCAGAGCATGATGAGAGAAGCCCATGATGAGAGAACTTGTGTTCGGTCAGTCATGCAGGGGTTTCCGTGGTGACAGAGCTAACACTGGGGCTGGATCTCTGTGGACGGTTCTCATCAAAGCTGTTGAGCGCAGTATTCACAGCTTCATGGATCACCATTGAGCAACATGCTAAACACAAATGTTACCTTTGAATTTAGCATTTAACTGATGTAATTATGACTCTTTCCTCCAGCTGCATGTACGGTCAATTTAATTAGACTTCATTAATGTAAATCAGCCCCGTCTATCTGCCACACCTCATTTCTTAATTATAATTCTGGGGTCGTGTGGCAGGAGGTTAATGAAAAGAGTCATCTGATTTAAAATTTTAAATGAACAATCCCTTCTAAACGATCGGACACACTTTGATAAATGATTCAAAGCTTGTTTTACCTCTAGGGAGGGTTTATAGAAACTGCAGCTGAGTGGAGCGTGGGCACCGGTTCACAGGTGACTGTAACTCTGTCCTTTTGTTTTCATGTTGATTCACATACAACTTCTACATGTTTGCATGTGGAAAGCATGACAACAGAAAAGACATAGATCTTACAGTACAGCATCATACACGCTATATAGAAAGAAACAAACAGATCATGGGGAGCGTTTCAAATGCTCTGTGCATGGCATTCCAGATTAGTACTGGAAGATCTGAACTGCAGTAAGAAAAGATGCATGAAAAAGCTGCTATCAGAACATGGCACACTCTTTCAGATGTGGAACCACTAGTCTAGAACACAATGTCACAGTCCAAAATATCTTGTGTACCTTGTGAAGTCGTTTACTCTAGAACTGAGATTCACACTGAGCAGTTCTTCCTACTGCACGATCTAGATGTGTTCTTGAAATATTGTGACTGTGTGACTGTGAGGGCCGTTTCTTAACAGCCCAGCATGTGTTTGGAGAGTTTCTTGAAGCATTATTTCTGATGTTTCCATATGGATGTGTTTTCTGACTCTGACTCACAGATACTGTCTTCCTGCTGACTGAAAGCAAGCAAGCACACAGCTCCCGCGTGTCGCCACTGAAGAGCTGCCTGCCGCAGACATCCGTCTGTCCATAAAACAAACCTTTCAGAAAGAGAAGGACTGTGTTGTGTTTCAATCAGGTTATGTGTGGATGAACTGAGTGATTGTATATACCGCACAAGTGATGATAAACAGATGTTTATGTGAAGAGAGGCTTTAGCTAATGTGTACACAAGTAAACTCATGAGACATGTTTAATAATTAGGAATAATTGTTCTTTCATGTTGCCACAGTAACTAACATCTCTTTGGGAAGTTTTTAAAAGCAGGAAGTTTCTGGTTTGAGACCCAATTGAAGCCAGTGATCAATGTTGTGATAAACCACAAACACCTCCAGCAGGCTGTCTGAGTGAATATACTGTATGAAATACACTCTCACTGTTTGCTAAATGATGCTGCCAGATAATAATTGAAAAGCCCTTGATCAGAAAGACAATGTAAACATGCCCAGACTTCCACCAGTTTTGTCTTCCTCCATTATTACATGTTACCAGTGTGTATTGTTCAAAATCAATTCTGAGATTCAATTAGCTTTGTGAACACAATCGATCCGACTCTTTCTTCAGTTTCTGTTGAAAATGCAGGACCACAAAATGTTTGTGCAGTGCAATGATTGAATGTCTTACTTGCCTGTCAAACTGTGTGTGTTTATGTGCTGAAGGAGGTTTTGGATGTGGCTTTGTAGAGCGATCTGAGAGGAGGGTGAGATCTAAAAAAAACCTTTACGAAGAAACTAGTCTGATTCAATTAGCACATTGCCAAAGTTTGCTAGATTAGTGTCATTAGAGTTTGTTTTGAGGCACCTAATAGCAAGTAAACTAGCTCCATCTCTGAGCAGAATAGTTTAGTCTGGTAGTTTTGTTTGTGAAATGGTCTAATATCTAATACTTCTTCAGATTAAATAGTCGTATTTCCTGTAATTTGTGTAGGGTTTTATTTCAATGTGTCTTTTTTTGCACATTAAAGCAAAGCACACTGTGATTTACATGCTGGTTTACATGCTGGTCACAGATTATCTTTCTGAATGGGCAGTTCTTGGCCACAGTAAGCTGTAATGTTGACTAGAATCATATGCCATTTAGTTCAAACTCACGTTTAAAAGCAAACTATTCTGTTGATATTCTGTTGATATTCTGGGAGTCTGTTCCACTGGTGATTTGGGTTCAGTGTGCACAGCCTGGCATGAGTTCAGCCTCCACCAATTACTGTTTCCCAATAAAACATTCAGACACAAAGATCCCATCAACACAACATTCACAAAGATGTTTGCCAACCTCAGGACAAGTTGTTATCTGGTGTGTTTGGGTGTGAGTGCAAATTAAACGCCTCTTTTGAAACTACGGTTTAAAATGAATGTTTGGCATTATTTACAAAGCAAACTTCACTGAAGTCTCTCCAGCTCACTTGAAACACTCAGATGAACATACTTTATAATGATTCATACAACACAGAGCACAATGAAGAGACACAGCTGTCAAAAACATGAATCAAGAGTCTTTATCTAAGAAACTACAGAGCACAAAGCTCACAGATTAGCCTGGAACAGTCTATAAATCAAACTAATCACAGGTTTAAACAGATTCCCAGAGGACTTTGAGGAAGTGTGATTTGACTGAAGTTTCATTTCTGTGCTCAATGTATTTCTTCATTTTAAATCTTACCTCATTTCATTGCTTCTTTGATTTGGGCTGCTATAAAATATAGATGACTCAAAGGTCTTAAAGACTGCATGCAGCTCTCTCTGCACTTCTTGTTTTCCTGGCAAAAACATTCCTGGCTCACAGTATGTGTTTGTTAGACACTGTGAGTCACCTGTGGAGAGCTGTCATCATTGTAAAATAAAGTCAGCTCCGTTTGGTCATTCATTTTTAAAACCTTTTCCACCTCACTACTTCTACTCATTCATCCGGACATTAATCATTAATCCAGGCTTGAGTCTTGAGACTGGTTTTGTACTGGATTTACTGGCCGACCAGGGAAGAATAGGGATATAAGAACACCCCCAAGAGATCAAGTGAACTGTGAAGTAACCTCAACGCAGTCATCAGCTTGATCAATCTGTTGTTCCGTTCTGTAGTTGCCAGGAAAGCAGATTTTACATTCACTGAGAAACAACAGCAGCAGTTTTACTGAGATTCAGCACCACGGACAGTTCCTCATGTACTACAGGCTAATGAACAGCAGCTGCTAAATGAGCTGAACAGAAGAAGAACAGAAAATGTGTTTGACTTCGCAAGCAGCGCCGTGGCTCAGAAGGTCTTCTTTGAAGAAAAGATTTCATTATGATGATGAAACAATAACATCTTTTTTGAGTCTATTTTTATTCTGACTGTCTTTGGTTTCTGTTCAAAGAAACATTATTAAGAAAGTTCTGCTCTGTTTCAGGCCATGATCTGTTGATATGATAACATCAGAACCCAAACAGGGAATGTTTTATCATCAGAAAATGATGTACGTCCGTTCTGGAAAGCTCATAATATGCTGTACCTGAGGTCTGAGCTACAGCAATTCTTACCTCTTTCAGATGTCATATCAACAGATTAACAGTGTAACATTCACTCTGCAGACTGCAGTATCTCACATCAAACAGACAAACTTTCTCACACATCTGCTAGACAAGCCTACTGACACATCTTCTGCAATCATGGCACTGCCATTTTAAGACTCTGAAGCGCTCACTAATGAGGGACGGGCGTTCTTCTGTTTTTTCAGTGGATACAGTGGTTGTCTGCTCTTTTATTTCGTCTGCGGCTGTTTTTCTGAGGAATGCAGAATAACACTGCCTTACTGTTTTGAGTCTGGTCTGCCCATGGAAATGTTTGCAAAGATTTTTCCACTTATGTATTTACATTACCCATAAACCATGTGCAGTGACATCCATTTCCATCTCACTGCCTGTGAACTTAATCATATGAATTATCTCTCTTTGTGAGACAGAAAAGATGAATTAAGAATTAATGCTGGAGATCTTTGATTACAGTATCAGTATCAACAAAACTCAGATACAAGCCCTGCTCTACCCTGTCCGTGACACAAGACTGTCTGAAATGTGTCGTATTCTAATGTCTTCATCTGTGATAAAGAATCACTGTTAAAACATTTTTCAAATAACAGTAAACGTAACAGTTTTCTTTGAGAAAAATGTGTGTATCAAATGTTATATAAGCGCACTTTCAGCATTTTAAAAAGCTAGCTGACTGATGCTGTACTGTCCCGATACAGTAAGACAGATAACTGTAGTCTACAGCATACTGGCCAGACACCAGGATTACAGAACAGGGATTTTCTGCATGTGCACTTTATTACACACTGTTTTAGGGTGTGTTTGCTCCACTTTCTTTAAACAATGAGAGACAGTCTGTGCATATGAACGGTGCTGGTCAGCTGACACAACTCAGTCTTACTGAATTCTCCAGTCTGAGTGTAAGTATCAAACTCGCGAGGTGAGACTAAATGAGTTTCCTGTCAGAACAAGTGAAATCTGCTCTGTGTTCAGGAGGCGGTTATACTCCACAGCTAAAGCTCTTGACAGCTTGTGTGAGTTCAGAGGGTTTTTTCAGACCTTAAAGCAATTTTTGGATGTGAACAAGGGTTAAGTGTCCCTGCAGTGGAGCACGTCTGATGAGAGAGAAGATGTGTATGATGTAACATCACAGGTCTTCTGAGTGTTTAAATGACCAGCTGCACACACACACACACATCAGAGTGTGACACCGCTGTGATCAGTGTGTGAATGAATCTTCCACAGACTCTATAGCTGAATTCATCTCATCTGAGAGGAACGTTTCTTCATTCTGCAACTTGATTATGTCATCAAGTCTTTTTGTGGAGTTTTTAGCAGCCGTCTGCTTGATTAAATGTCAAAAAGACACCTGCTGTTTTATCAATGCAAAGCTGGAAACACACACACACACACACAACTGATGGGCTGTGTGATTGTGGGTTATATTGGAGTGTGTGGGTGTGTAGCTGGAATGTTGAAGCTTTTTATTATTTCAATCATTTATCCACTGTACCAGAATCTAGCCAGTCGTGAGAAATAGATTCATCTTTCTCTGTCATACACACCCGTGAAATGTAAGTACAGTAAGCACTCAGCAGCCTATAGAGAATGAAGAAATGATGATGTATAAACATATCACTTCTGGAATCGTGACATCATTTACTGTACATGATAACATATATATTCCCTCTCAAACATGTAAACAGCTTCCTGTGGCATGATTATGTAAGCCAGCTCATATAAATGTGTGTAAATGTTGAACAGAAAATGAAACGTGACAATTGTGTTCTTTACAGCATTCAGCTCCGATGAATGTTTCCACATTCAGAGGGAATATATTCAGTGTTATTCCAAACACTTCTCCAGGCAGGAAGAGTTTAATGTGAAACACTAAATAACAAACAGAAAATAAAATGAATGTGTTTTGCATTGTTCTCAGTAATTCTCAACATTCATGTGAAAAACAATCATTTAAATCTATTCTTACTGATAACGTAAATGAGATTGTATCAGGACAGAATTATTTTTGTACTGTATTACAGTAAATTACTGTTTTTTTGCATTAGGTTTCATCACATAATATCAGTCAGAAGCTAATAATGACTGAAGCTGCTGCTTATTTCTCATATGTTGAACAGTAAGTTCACATGATTCTTTGTGTGAAGTGTCGAATAACTGTGATATTCCAGTGAAAGCTCCTCTGATCTGAATGTGTGGTTTGGATTTATCTTGTTTCTCAAGGTTAGAAGTGTGATAGAAGACTGTAAATCACTCATGATTCATGAGACACATGACAGTAAAGTCAATTAGATCTGATATACAACAGCTGGTGTTCATATCGCCTCTGGAAGTTCAGTTCTCAGACTCATACTTGTATCATTTTGTCATATCTCTGTCTGTCTCTCGTTCTATCTCTCCATCTGCCTGTTTATTGATCTATGTCATGTTTATATTG
>JAZGTI010004141.1:0-16358 GCA_036877585.1 Botia kubotai
CGCTTTGCGCACTAACTCAGACTTCACGGAAAAAACAAGGTCACGATCGTATGCGCAATAAATTATTACTGTCCAAAACACAACCCACAAGGCTAAAAGTCAAGACCACATGACTTCCAGATTTATCTACAACTAATAAGGTCTTGGACTCTGAGACCTTCACATACTGTACAGTCCAGCTAAAGGGATCCTAAACATATAAAAAATCTAAGATTGTATTTCTTCAGCATCGTGAAGATAGTCGAACATTCAGAATGTTCAATAAATCAAGACCATATTAATTATGAAGGAAACATACATCGAATAGGGGACGATTTGGTTTACTGTCAAATAAAACTGCTTATTACGAACCTTAGATGTAACTTACTGCAAACAAATGTGTTTGTGGGCATACAGCTACAACGTTTTCCCCCAACACACACAAAAGTTACTCTGCGTATGCTGCTATGTTTATGTTTTATGCAATCTTTCGACGCTTGCTGTGCCCCACAGAGGATGTGATAAGACTTCAAATATTCCTACAACCGCCTCTGACAAAGTTCCAGAGTGAACGTATTTAAAATTATCGCCCTGAAGCAGTGATTGTTAACCAGCACTGACTGTACCCCAGGGGTACCCGGACAGGTTTAGATTTTGCTTTGTTCAAACTATGAAAACAGAAATCACGACTTTCATTATTATAAAAGGGTAATTTTAAGGCTGTCCAATGATTAAAATAATTAAACAGCAATCTTAATCTTTTGTAGTTAATGCCGTAACACATTTAAAACCTTTTCAAATAAAGAAATCTCGTTCTCTCGTAGCTCATATTTTACAATGCCAATTTATATGCAAATCCATACGTTTTGCCTCTCTACCGCCATCTCTGTTTGAAACATAAAACTGCAAGTGACTTACACCATTACTTTTTCATTTGTTTGGCGAGTTTAAATGCTTACCGTCGTGAATCAAGGTAGGATAAGATGAGCTTTTAACACTGATCTGTCATGTACTTGCTCAATAACACATTTTTGTTCGTCTTTACTTTTGTTCAGATTGCAGCTTTACGTCTGATAAAAACAAAATGCTATCACGCAAAATAACGTTTATTAACCATCTGGTTTAGTTCCGCTCATCTATAAAACAGAGATGGAACAATAGAACAGAATGCTCATTTTTGCACGAATCCACCCTTTAAGAAGATCTCACATGACGTTTCTCCTTGATTGCATCATTGCAATAATGGTCGATTTAATTAGCACCAATATGCTAAACGACGTGCCGTATAATAAAAAGAAACACAAATCAGGTTTGGAGTCGATGAAGGGCTACTTCAACCTCACCGATGGGGCTATGAGGATATATAAGACAAAACCTCGGCTGATGTATAAACCCTTCATTATTTCTCACATATAAACACATCTCTATACCCTCTCCACTGCAGTCAGTAGGAGAAAAGCTCAAAGAAAACTTCATTTGGCTGTGTTTCTATCCAACAGAGGCGGCAGATGGCGAGAGACCGCTGATAGGCAGAGTCCTGCAGCAGCTCTGTTAGCGCTGCTGAACTGGGGAGCACAGGAAACTGGCCTCCAGCTGCTAGGCTGTGATAGATGTTCACTGCAGACGCAGCTGACCTCTAGAACAGAGAATGGGTGGAGGGCGGGCGACCGAATCCAATACACTAAATATATTCTGTCACCCCCATTACTGAAACATTGGGGGGGTTGCGAATGTCCCACTCTGTATGTCTCTCTCTTAACACACAAAACTTGTCCACTGAATTAGCATCCATCTGCATGCACGCACACACAAGCGCGCGCGCGCACACACACAAAAGCGCGCACACACACACAAAAGCGCGCACACACACACAAGCACACACACAAAAGCACACACACACAGGTTTTTATGTTTAATGGGGACATTCCATAGATGTAAAAGTTTTCATAGTGTACAAACTGTATATTCCGTCCCCTGCGGTAACTCTGCCCCTAAATCTAACCCTCACAGAAGACTTTTTAAATTTTTTAAATAAATCATTCTGTAAGATTTATAAGCTTGTTCCTCACTGGGATCAAAAAATGTCCTCACAAGGTCAAATTGTACTGGTATTACTATACTTGTGGGGACATTTGGTCCCCATAACGGTCATTACCAGAACATATGCACACACGCGCATACACACGCATAATGGCAATAACATTTATTTAACCAAAATCTTTTACGTTAATGCAATCATACAGGTGTAGTAGTTATTGACTCTACTGTTCTACTGTTTGGATATTTTTCACATCTAAATTTAGCGCGAGCAATTACATCACGCTTTCAAGTCTGACTTCTGAGGGCGTCAAAGGAGACGCTGAGCTTTTAGAGAGCGTGTCATCACCGATGTGGAACTGTTCCAATCCCTCAGGATGTCTTATAACCCGACGCCTGACGTCGCTCCCGTGGAAATTCTTCAAATCTGCAAAATCTCATTTTTTATTCCTCAACTGTGTGTTAAAACGAACACTAAAGTATTTCATAAGATGGGTATCAAAAGAGGCCCTTGAAAGTAATTATGACAAATCATTCATGAGATACGACGAATGTTATGTACAGCTGTCTGCCACTTCTAATTAATGACTCATATCTAGCTAAACTGTTTCAGAATTAAACCACATTTCCCCTTGAGAACGAACAAATGCTTTTAATAGCAACGGTAAAACATGAAAGTACAGCTACACAGAAATACTGAAAGGTGCCTGAATGAATGAATGAACAGCTGACAGGGAACAGTGTCTAAAAGTTCTCTCAAGGTTATCAAAAAACATTGTTGCAGTAACGTTACGTATTGAAAAAACATTACACTATCCTGTTAAGCCAAATTCTAAGAATGTGTTCTATGTGGAGAAGGATGTCCCACAATGCACTGCAGCTAAAATCAAAATCCAAGATGGCAGATGTTGCGAAACAGCTCTTGATAAGCAATGAAGTTAATTCACAGAAAACTTTAAAGCATTAAATTTGGACTACTTTATCCAATATTTGCATCTTCTTGTATTTTATTCATATTAGAATATACAGTCGGGTTTTCAAGGTGAAGAGCCATTTGTGTGGCACTTCGAGTTACTGCATGTGCACAGCATCGAAATTAGTTACTTAATGATAACGATTAAGCTGTAACCTTAAACTGCAGCTGCCTATGTAAGCAGTGAAGCAGGTCAGTAGGTTTAGAACAGCTCTCGTGGTCTCCCCTCTTCTCAGGTCACAGTGGAAAAGTGTGTTCCTTTTTGTTATTTTTTTAACTAAAGCCTGCAGGTAACCTCAAGCTACTTCATAATCTTAAGGTTTGCGAAGGGCTAAAGCGCATACGAATAAAGTGCGCGGCAAAATGTCTCATTTACATACACAACCTGCTCTAAATTACCACCTTCAACTCATCTGGTCCTACAGCAGACCAAACCTAATAACCTCCTTCAGTGGACGCGTCATCTAAAAATGACCTTTTCCCATCGGGCTCCTTCAGAAAGATT
Organism: Botia kubotai; assembly: GCA_036877585.1. Taxonomy (NCBI): domain Eukaryota; kingdom Metazoa; phylum Chordata; class Actinopteri; order Cypriniformes; family Botiidae; genus Botia; species Botia kubotai. The sequence goes on from JAZGTI010004141.1 coordinate 3,495, forward strand.
TATGCGGGTTTTGTTTATCCTGTTCATGGGAGATTGGTATCCTCCGATCAGTAATTCTTACCCCGCCTTGGGCAGCAGGTCGGCGTATTCGTGAGGAGAGGTGGTTTCTGGGAAATTGCAAAGGAGGGCGAGTCTGTGCTGGAGGAGCTCTGAGCCATGATAAGTAAAGAGAATGTCCAAAGCCTGGACGTTGCTCTCCTGAGAGAAATGAAACAAGAATGAAGAAAGAATATTGATAGAGATAAATAATTAATAGACGATTTATGAGTCTGAGGTAACAACGGACAGTTTTATGCTCCGCGGCAACATTTTCCACATTACATCCCCCACAAGCCTTTGCAGCGAGCAGGTAACCATATTTCAGACATCTACGCTTAAAAACACTCGCCGACTACGAGGGGAATCCATATTTTACGAGGGCGCGCGCGCGCTCGGCCACCAAACTGTGAAATAGAGGCAATAATTCACACCGCAGGACCCCCGTTACAGACGCTCGCGTGCTTGCTCGCATCACGCACGTAGAACAAAGGAAGAGAGATTTACCCTGGCGTAGGTTCTTGCTGACAGAACAATATTCTGATTGCGGAACTTCTTAAAAAACTCGCCGTCAAATCTCTGCTCTGCGGCGTGCGGTCCTCCCAGGATCTCCTGCAGCACAGAAAGAGGAGCAACGAGCGGAGAAAACATGTGGATGAGGAGGAATAAAACAGAGAAATGAAGAGAGAAAAACAAACGGAAAGTTCAACCGAGGGTCTTACGCTTGTATGCCTGAGGTAAATTCTCCCAGTCCACACCAGTGACATTTATCGCTTTGACATTTTAAATTACGCCCTTTCAGTCCACAGGGCCGGTCCGTATACGTGTGCGCACGTGTGTGTTTAATGTCTCGGAGGTCTGGTTACATTCAGAACTATTCCCATAGAAATCAATTACGCATGAAGACCCTGACAAAGGCCATCCATCACGACATGAGCAGGACATTAGCTTCGCTATAGGATGAAACGACGACACAAGCCTGCTAATGACTTTAGAATTGAGACAAAGAGGCGCGATATCAAGTAGGAAAAGCATTAATCATCTCATTAATACAACAGTGAGCGGAAAAGATTTTAAAAGATCATTTCAATGACAGCCGTAGTCACTCACAACTGTATTCATGGTGACTGTAAGTGATGTTGAGGAGCAATTTGTACCATTTTTTCACCTGAAGCCAATGTGTCATTTTTAACGTTTCCTGCAACAAAAGCAGTCGTAACACAGGTTTACGCGACCACATCGTGTCCTAACCACACGTGATGCGACGAGCTATTTTTAGATCCAAACAAAAAGTAAATGGCAGGAAACAAAAAAGAAAGTATCAAAGTATTGAAAGTATGTAAATTAGTATGGTACTGTACAGGGCGGTTTGTGCATAAATCAGAGTGGTTAATATGCCAATGGCTGTAATGTCATAAACATGATTTCTGAACGAGGACTGAGTGGACTGGGGAAAAAGATCTGAATTGTGCAAGAATATGTTGACATAGCAAGAAAGAACCAGAACAGAAACATTTTTTCTAGAAACATTGTTGCGATGCAGAATGAAATTTTTCTTATATTCTGATGGCAATCACTTTATATAAATATATCTTCTGTGGAAGTCGCAGAACCATAAAATGCTCACCCAATCATAGCATTCGGGGCGAATGCAGTGATAGGCTGCCCTACTCGCCTGTCAAACTACGTATTTGCATACCTCTGCGCACTGTTGGAAGAGGTGTGACTTTGGAGATCACTCTGAAGGGAAGGCGGGCTTTTATGCTTTCAAAGCTAGCTTGCTGTTGCTAGCCTCTTCAAAAACTGCCTACCCTACCTTTAAAACTTAATTCAGAAGTTTATAGTGCCATTTAATACAAAACATCAAAGTGTTACCTCATAAGTAGCCAAGCGGTCCAGATAGCAGAGGAGCTTCAGTCTGCTTCTACAGAGTTCCTTCTGCTCCAGAGTCAGTCTGGAAACACATGATATTGACATAATGTATTACACACACACACACACACAGTGTTGTTTTATCGGGAGCCTATCAGCATGCTTCCACTTCAGAAAGCTGCTGCTAATATCCATAAAAATGGCGTAATGAAATCAAGCTTCTTCGCACGCTGTGGGGGGACGACAAGCGCTCACGCTAACAAACGCCTGTACTCCGACACCTATAGATATAATGAAAGACATTACAGGCAAATATGGAGGAGCGGGGGAGAGGGATGATTTGAAATTGACGGGAAAAAAGCAAACGGATGAAATTGAGGGAGAGCCGTGCTGAAAGACCAGTGAGCCATTATAGACCCAGATTAGGTCATCAAAGGCAGGCTAATGCGAGACGACCGGTGCCTGATTGCCTGGATGCCCATGTGAGCGCGTGCGTGTGTGTGTGTGTGTGTGAGTCAGTGTTGGAATCCACACAAAGCAATCACAATCTCATCTCATTCTCACTGTATTACTGTGAATGAGACCAAACACACACACACACACAGGGCTGTGATCATCGGATGGGAGGAGATACTGAACAGCAGGATGTCATCACAATACAAACATGATAACAGAAGACTGAAAAAATTGTCTATGCATAAACAGCAGATAAACAGTAGGGTTGTGCAAGGTTCCTTTCAGAACCCCTGTATAATTACTGAGCTTTTAAAATGACAGCGGCACTAAAGAACAGAACGCAGGGGTCTCCAGGCATGCGGTTAAAAGTTGGGGCTAGCTGTAATGTCACACTGATGCTTCTTATGCGTTTAATGCTGGAAGTGATGCTATAAACTGGATGAATTTAAAGATAGATAAAGTAAAATGTACTTTATAGTCTCTTAAGAACTTACCAAGAGCGGTTTACAGTGCTAATGCAAAATATTAAAACTTACTGTATATATGTATATATGATTCCATAATAAATCTATTAATAGCTATAAACAGCTAAATTACACAACCTTACCAATCATTTTGTGTGTGGTAATAAACAGACATTTTCTGCCAACACAACTAACAGGGATTGTTCTCAGAACGTTGACTAACAAGTTCTCTCAAAGTTATCAAAAAAGGTCTTGCAATAACGCTTCTTTAAGTTTTATTAATAGCATAAAAATGTTATTTTTAAGTTGTTAGTGGAATGTTTCTTATACGTTATACGTTTACTTATATGTATGTTTCTTATAACCAAGCAATAACATCTATTCAACATCTAAAAACTGGACGTTTAGAATGTTTCAAAAACATTTAAAATAACATTTTTAACATTTTTGTTACTTGATAAACTGTTAGGGAAACGTTCCTACAACCTAAAATTGTTAGCTGGGAACATCCACTTCAGACTGATCTGAATGAAACTAAAGCAGAACTGAGTTTCTGCTTTAGAACTTTCTATGTAAAGAGTTTAGACCTGACTGCAGAACAGCTCTGCAGAATCACTCTATGCAAATTAAAGCACGAACGAAAAGACCAATCACAGAGGATGTACATTTACACTGACAGAAACGACACACTTTATTTTCATGGGAGATTTTTGATTTTAAAATGTGTTATATAAAATATGTTATATATAAAATAGGGTTAGGCCACACTGAAAATGTTTCGAAATTCTTTGAAACCTAGAAATGAAAAGTAATTTAAAAATTGTACAAAATACATTCTGACATAAGACGCTTTGGATAAAAGCGTCTGCTAAATGAATAAATGTAAGTGTAAGAGATATTAAACATTCTGCACTGTGTTAAGCAGTTGCAGCTGAATAAATTGCAGGTGCTGTAATTCTGTGAGAACGTCTATGTTAGAATGAATGAATGAATGAAGAGGAATCACTATCAAAACATGCAGCTTTGCTGAGTCTGACATCACACACTCACAGACACACACACACTCTCACACACCTTCACGACACGCAGCAGCCTGATCGATACGGCCAAGTTGTTATAATGGCGGTGCAGTTAAAAAGAAATTAACAGAATGATGATTGTCTGTTTTGCATTAACACGTTCGACCGTTGAGAAAAATTGCAACACACATCATTAGAGTCCCTCTCTCTCTCTCCCTGTCACCGCTTCATCTTGTCTTTTTCTCCCTAAATGCCTTTGTTTCTGTCATTCTATTTATTTATGTCTTTTTCCCTACTTTTCTCTTGCTCAATCAAATAAGACGGAGTACACAAAACATTGCACGTTATACATACAGACGGATGCGCGCAAACCGGCGCATAATTGCGCGTCTTGCGTATACCGACTGGGTACAAACAAACAGCCCGAGGAACAGACAAGCCAACGCATGCTCTGGTGTCGGACGGCTGCAGGAAACATACAGTAATTAAGTGCAAATTAGATACAGTTCTGTGAGATATGCGTGGAGAGCGGCGCAAGTGCGCGTTTAGCGAAGCTGCGCTATGAAAAATTAGGCAATTTCGTCTGTGTGTAAACAAGTGTGTTTTGATTAGTGCAGTGTTTACAGCTAATGTTGGCCAATCTGTGAGTTTTTTTTGTTTTACACCCCCTCCACACACACACACGCACACACACACACACACACGCACACACACACACACACTCCCTTCTGTGTATGTGTGTGTTCATAATTTGCTCTCACACAGGGATCTTTCATTAGGGCCTCTTGGGCAAAACACAACAGAGGCATAAATTACCTTATGCAGATTAGAAATAAATCTATAAACGGCTTTAATTTTATCCTCCACCTCTTCTACCTCTTCTTCTCGCTTCTCTTTATCTATCTGCCTCTTTTCTCCTCCATCTGTGATCTCTATCTCTCACTTTCACTTCCTCTTAATGACGTGTACCAGGCATTAATCATTATGCCAGACTAGTCATCTAGTAGCCCAGCAACTAACTAGCTGATGAGTGAGGTTGACTAGTTTATCTACTTTTTTGGTTGTTTTGGCACTTTTAGCAGCAGGGCTATAATTAGCATTCCGGCAGCGTGCTGAGTTGTAGCTGTTAGACACGATTAAACCCTCTCGGAAACGTTGCATTTTTAAATTCATCCCCTTTAAAGCACCAGTGCAACAGCCATGCACAGCCAGACGATCCCTCCGGCAATGATCTCCTCCTCCCCACTAAAAAACGTGTCCGATACAAATCAGGATAACCTGAAACAAACTAATTAACCCTGTCAACTAGCCATATTTATTTAAAACCACAATCTGTAACTTTTGCCTCTTTACCGCCATCTCTGTTCAAAATATACAATTGCAAGTGGCTCAGAATTTTTTTTAGCTGTGGATGGCAAATGTAAATTTAAAAAAAACTTCTGCCAGAACAAGCTACAACCGATTCAGCAGTTCAGCACCCACACATGCGATTTAGTAGCTGAATCTTCTACTCTGTTTACAGATGTGATGTAACCACCAGTCAAGTCATTTCACAGGCAATTGGATCCGACAGCTTAAATAAATCATTATTATAAACTTACTGTGAATCAGGGTAAGATAAGGAAATTGTGTTGAACACTGATCTGTTATGTACTTGCTCAGTAACTGCTTTTTCTCACTTTTAATCTGAAAGGTTTGCAGCTTTGTGAGTGTTTGTGAGACAGCTTACTTGCTGAAGTCCACTTTCTTGAGAAGCTCCTGCCTCCTCTTGTCTTCACTCTCTTTTCTTTTCTCCATCTCTTCCTCCATGGACAGGAAGTCTTCGTATGGCGCATCATCCAGGTCCACATCGCCAGGCAAGATGAATCTGGAGGAAGGAACATTCAGGTTAGCAAACAGCAAAACAGAAGATTGGTAGACCTGTGAGAGTTTGTGCATCACACACCTGCCCCGGTCTTCACCGCTGCCGATGGCGATCAAGGCTTCCAGATCGGTTCCCTTTAGGCCGTACTGCAGAAGTTCCTTGGCTGCATCTACATTCTCTGGAACCCTCTCCATGCATTCGTGCAGCACCCACGATCTCTTCTTTATCTTACTCTGTCAACGAAGGAAAAGCAAACTTTGAACAAATTTTGTTGATTTATTATGTTGAGTTGCAGATTTGCCTGTTTAGCATGACCCAGATGTTGTAAATACACCTTTGGTAAACCAGGTAGCCATTTATTCTGAAAACAAATATACGGACGAGTTTTTTTGTATTTCATCATATTGCTGTGCAAGTTTTGCCAGGAAACAAATTTTTAGACTTCTGAAAAAGCGTAAAAAACAAGATTCTGAAAAACAGACTTTTTCCCGTCCGTTACCTTTGATGTCACAGCTCCGTATAATCGCTAGTGACGGGCTCGCGACTACGCGCATTCTCGTGGTGACATTAGCCAATCAGAGCTGTCACACACGTCAGAACGCCATTTTCTCGTGGCTCCCCAATGATTAGTCTCTCGGCATTTGAGGCTCATGTAATTTGATATGCAAATGTTTCTCAGAGTGAAAACTAATGTCACGGTTCTTACCAGGTAGTCCTGAATGGAGGAGATACTGACTGTAGATTTTCTCCATTGCCTCTGGTAGACAAGATCAGAATCGAGACCATATGCTTGAGCCAGAGAGAGAGCCTCTCCATACTCCTCATTATCAATCTGTCAACACACACACACGCAGCAGGTAAACCTCCTGAAAGCCCTCAGTCTTATTAATGGTCTGTAAGAGAACCATTATCATCTGTTCCTATTACATCAATAACCTGAATCTACCTGGAACAGATGAGTTCCACTAAATGTTTAGTTACACTTTATGGTTCTGACTGCTGTCTTCTAGAAGATTCCATTTTAAAGGTCTCTGTCTTATTTCCTCAAACATTCATCTATCAATCTTTTGGTTTTATTCTGCATTTGTTTATATTAAGGTAGGGTAGGAAATTTATTAGAAGCTAGCAACAGTAAGCTAGCTCTGGAAGCATTAGATCCCGCCCTCCTTTCTCTAAAGCCACCCCCCCCCCCAACGCATAAACACACAAATAGTTTGGCAGTCAAGTAGGACATCCAATCATTGCATTCGGACCGAATAAAATGACTGGATGAACATTTTAGGGTCCAGCGCATTCCACAGAAGATATTTATATAAAAACATCTTTATATAACTTTACTTAATGATTGCCATCAGGATGTGAGGAAACCTACCAGCAAACAGAAATGTTTCTGGAAAAATTGCCTACTCTGTCTTTAATGTCATAACGGTTTCGCAAGATTTTGCACCCACCTTCCTCTGGTAGAGCTCCTCAGGTGTGGTGGACCGCAGGCTAACGAGACGGTAGTTTTTGATGACGGTTCGAGGGCGTTTTCTGGGGGGGGCAAAACGTTCCATCTCTGTCACATAGTACAGGCCCTGCTTGACGTAGCCAAAATATCGTGCTTTTGCTGAGGCCTCTTCGTCAGAGTCGGAGTCGTCTTCTCCATCATCTTCCTCACCTGTCATACTGCTTTCCAGACGAGAGCGTTTATGGGCCAGCTTTACCTCACACTGAGAAGAGAGACAGAATTCAGAAGATTTGGCTGAAGGCAACGGTCATACATTCTTTTGGTGCCACCAGCCAATCAGCATTCCCGTTATATTTTCCTGCAGCTCCAGAGTAATTAGTCACATGGCATTTACCAGTCAGCTGATTGGCTCCACAAAACCCATCTGCAGAACTGATAGTCAATTAGCACAAAGATAGCACATTTCAAACTGCATACATCTGGGCGTATTGCCATCAAAATAAAAGGGAATGTTAATGGATGGCTGCTTCCAGGTATTACAAACCATATTTGTTGGAGGTACGATGGTTGGCTGACTAAGGGACAATCAAAAGTCAAGGCAGACATGTTTAGACTATTTTGAAATAGCATGTTTAGATTGTTTTGATTATTGACTTGGAAGAATGACGGACAGCGTTTTCCGCCTGCACGGACACATCTACACACTTTATTTTTCCTGGCAGTACCTGTCTCGCTATCTCATTCTCACACCCTGAAAAATCTATCAAATAAACTTCCCACACTCAACACCGCAGCTGTGCGCTGGATTTCCCTACGGAGTGTGGAAAGCGTCAACCGAACATACACGCACATCTCTCTCTACCTCTTCTCACTCTCCTTCTTTTTGCATCCCCCTTTACTTCCCTCCAGGTTCACATTTTTCTTGAACATCAGTGGAAAAAGCCAAAAAACAATGAGTTGGAGCTGGATTAGATGAGGTTTTATCTTATCGGGGAATGAGGGACTATAAAAGCACTTTTATGATAATGGCCCAAAGACAGAGAGTGTCTGAATGACAGCACATACTTTACGAGAGTAATTAATGTCAGTGGCAACAAATGAAAGACAACCTGCTGATATTTTTCAGCCACTTGGTGATATTTGAAATTTATTTCAATATGTATGTATAGACTCGGAAATGGCAAAGAAATCAACTGGAACACGGAAATGAGTTGAAACGCTGATTTAGCTACTGAAGTTTCAATTAAATTGACTATTACAATATCTCCTATTATGCGTCACGGAAGAAGGGGAGTCATATGGGTTTGGAATACCATGAGGGGGAGGAAATGAAGACAAGCACCACAAGCTTTCACCAGCATCACGTTAAAGCTAACTTTAACATGACTTTCCGTAACTTTCGCCTCTCTACCGCCCCCTCTGTTTGAAACATAACACTGCATCTTTTGTTTCCAGTGAAATCGGCCCAACAGATCAAATTATAACTCATTTCAAACTTACGAATCGTGTGAGAAAAGAAATCGTGCCGAACACCAATCTGTCACGTACTTGCTCAATTAAAAGAATAATTTTTGTTCATTTCTCAACAAAGAAGTTACAGATTGCAGCTTTAAAGTGATAGATATCTCAGAGTCCCACAAACACACACCTCCAGACTGAGGAAGCCCGTGTCATGGGCTGGGGTGACTCTCGGTGAGGGTTCAAACCACTCGCAGGACTTGCCAAGCAGGTTTTTAAGGGTCCGCACAGAGGACACGGTGAGGCCCCCTGAACAGCGGGCCAAAATCAGTGCTGTCTCACTCCACCAGCTCACATCTATCAGAGGTTGATACTGTTCCTTATCTGAGGAACGAGATATATGAGAGATAGACAGAGAGAAAGAGAGAGAGAGACAGAGAGAGAGAGCAACACAGCAGAGATTTTAATATCATAAATAAAACACTTCACAGACGTTCATTCATTTCAAACGCATCGCTCCGTAGCTAAACGTGATATATGATTCAGAAACATCCTTTTTCAAAGGAGAAACGGAGAAGCAAGCACGAACCGAGGACAAGTTTTATGAAAACGTGTGATCTAAACATACAATCAAAATGTCAGCGCATGAATTTAACACCTTTTAATAAAGACACAACACATTTATTATTAAAGATAAAAACACATTCTTCCCCCTCTGACGGACTGTGTCTGAAGTCACTACACAATTAACAGCACAAGGTAAGTGGACAGAGGTCTGGGGTCGAAGGTCTTGCTTACCTCGTATCTTTTTCCTCTTTTCCAGCGATGTCTTCCACTCCGGGTTGATCTCGTCAAATCCCGGCTAAGCGAAAGAGAGACAGAGAGTATAAAAGAGGAGAGCTGGGGGTGTTTTTTTCGGCAGGAGGCATTCTGAACACAAACCGTGGGTGAATCAGTGGAACAGAAGAGCGTGACATCTGCGGTCTAAACTTCGTTTGGTACGCAAGACAAAAAAAACAAACAAATAATCCTACGACATATGAAAATGTGTGATCGTTTCGAACCGTGCCTCGGCAAGGGATATTAAAGCCGAAGTGTGACATTTTCTTTTTGATATTAAAATATTTTTCCGATCCCATTTTCTACAAGTAAACCGTACATACAGTGTTCTCGCTAAAATCACTGCGCGGAATTCCGGACCGTTCAAAAGTAATAAGTAACTGTGAATAGGACCCAAAATGGACCATGAGTTCTAGCTCATTGATATTTATCTTCTAAAATGCCTCAAACAAAACTCGAGGCTTAAAAGACTTGATGACTCCAATGTGGCAAATTTTGGCAAGTCCAGTGATTATTGCTCACTGTATCCACCCAGTACATTTTTAAGAAGGCAGGCTGATAAAACAAAACCTCTGTATGTGTTACTCCTGGAAGCTGCAAATAGCTAACCAATCAGATTAGAGCTTGCCAAATCAATAAAGTGCTTTTTATAGTTTAAAGCTACAATCTGTGACTTCTACCTCTCTACTGGCATCTCTGCACACTACAGTCTCTGCACACTACAGCCCCTGCACACTACAGCCCCTGCACACTACAGCCTCTGAAACAACACACACACACACACAAACGCAGAGTGATTTTCTTACTTGTTCCTCTTGTTTCCAGCTGCCTCTCAGTTTGAATGATGGAATATCCCAGAGACTGAGACTACCAGAGAAGTGGATCACAGCCAGAACGGTGCCATCAGGAGACAAACTCATTCTGAACACGCCATCCTGAGCAAAAACACACACTTTCAATTAAGCATTACACTATTCATTCAGAGTGCTTAGCAGAATGAAACAGAGCTTTAGCTTTTTAAACGCCGTCTTATTGGCCCAGAGAGAATATCAAGCGAGAACAGAGTGAGGAACACAAAAACATGACCAAAGTGAGTCACCTGTTCATTGCTATGCCTGGAGAAAAGTCGAAAACTGGGCATCCTGAAGAATCCTCGCCTCTGAGACTAAACAGGAAGAGGAAATGCTGATTCACAATGTTTTTAATGAATGCCACGGGTGTATTTACGCCCATCATTTTACCTCCTGCATTACTCTCACTGCTGTATGCCTTAAAACAACCACAATCGGTGAGAAGATTCCAGCGACAGGGAACGTTCTCAGAATGTTGCCTAACGTTCTGTAAAAGCTCTCTCAAAGTGATCAAAACCGTTCTTGCAGTAATGTTAGCAGAACCTTTTTGTAACATTATATGTTAGTAAACAGAAGCTTGTTTGAATAATGTTCTTATAAGCAAGCAATAACGTTAATATGTTAATACAATTTGAATGTTCCCCAGAACATAACATAAAATGGAAATATTAGGGTAACATTCTCATAACCAATAATTGTTAGCCGGGTACACGGATTAAGAACGCGTGTAAATCAACTCTGTTTATTAGATGTTATTTATTAGTTGTTTGTAAACAAGAACGACACTTAAAATAAAATGCAATGCTTTTTTTTCACACACCTCTTGGCAAGCTACCTGTGCTTGCCGTGTTTTCGGTTCGAAAACATATCACTCATGCTCGCACTCCACACGCGTTCAATAACATCGCAGTGCGTCAAGCCAAGAACTAAAACGATAAATAAATCATTGAATTTTAAATAAATATTAAAAAATGTGAGGACTCTCAAAGCACGTTTCGCCATTTCAATCAGAACATTCTATGAACTTCTCCGAACAACCAGAATTAAAGAGCCACACCATTGGATCTGTAAGTGTGAGGAATCTCGAGGACTAAAGCTCTTATTAAGCCCACAGTTCTGGTTTAAGAGCTCACCGCATAAAACCTTTACAGCCTTAGCAAAGCAGAAATATGTCTGTGGTTTCGGGTTTGTGTGAGGCACGGCCGTACGGGAGCGCGTCATTATTGTGTATTCTGAGCAGCGGTCGGTGCAGTCAGCAGTCTTTACTCCTCAAGATATCTCTGTTTCTTCAAGGCTAGAGCTGTCCATACAAATGCGAGGACTGCTAGAGATTTAGTGTACTTTTCATGAAATCCAACACGATCCAGCAACATTCACATTACTGTTGCTCATACTCACCACAGTTCGGGGATTTGAACAAACCTCCAACCGGAAAAATTAAACGTCGCCGCGTAACTCGTTCTGCTTCGTTTACGTTACGGATTGAGAATAATATCACATTTCTGACGGTTTGCGCTGTTACTTTTTAAAGCGATTGAACGTCATTTTTGCCTGACAAATGATTTTAAAAAATCCACAGACTTACAGACTCTAGACAAATCTAGAGTATCGTGCTGATATGGGGCAATAAAGCAACACCATAGCAACACCCTAGCCACCACTCAAACACCTTAGCAACACCTCGGCAACTACTCACAACACTCTAGCACTCTGTAGGGGAGGTTTATACAGGTGAGTGCTTAAAAACTAGTTTTTTAGTTATTTTCCAACAGGAAATATGAAGAACAAAAAAATGTATGAAGTCAAAATGCATAAAACCTATAAAAGATCAAGCCAGTGATAAGACCTGATGTCCCCATGTCTCAGTGTGCACATGTCTGGGATGCTGTATCATGCAATTAATGTTTCCAGGCACGTGCGGACAGACTCACCGCACTAATGTCATCTTCATAGCTTGTGACCTGTTTATAGTGCGGTGACCCTGACAACACCCTCCACGCTGTGATGCCACAACGACTCGCCCTCGAAACATCACTGTCATGTGACTCGCACCCACCCACCAGCAGCAACCTGAAGAACACACAAACACATGAGCAGCATCAGTCAGAGGAAGAAGCCAGGCACACACACACACACCAAGAACCTCAACCTGGTTATATGAGACTGAAGTGGTCCATGAGGGGTTGATGAAACAGGATCTGATCTAGACACATATCATATATGTGAACAGCACACACAAACACACACACACACACTTCTACACAATATATGAACACTGCCCCCATGTGGCAACTAGTAAAACTACAAATAAAGTCCTTTATCATTAAATTCACCCAGAAATAAACCAAACGTTCAAAAAAAAAGATTTTCCGGACCAAACGTAAAAACTGTACAAAATTATTGAAAAAAATCATATTGATTAATTACTATTTTAAAATTATAAGAAGACCTAAAATGCATTCTGGAAATATACATACACATACACACCCACCAATTTTGCAGACAGAATTTTTCATTTCTACACACACATACAGCAACAGTCAAATACAAGTAA
>JAZGTI010004141.1:16379-29009 GCA_036877585.1 Botia kubotai
AAACCTGTGGCTTGGATGATATATTGCTGTTGTAATCCCATTGGAATAGTGAGTGGAGAAACTGAAGCTGTGGTTTTCCTGAAAGCTCTGATTGGTTCCAACACTGAGTGACAAACAGAAACAGGAAGTCATTGTATTTACATTATAGCACTTTCTAAGAGTCTAGTTTTCATGTATAGACTCATACACGTCATTCAAAGCACACATTTAAGCAGGGTGTGTGTAAAGGTCTGTTATTCTGTTAGATAAAGATGAATGTTCTTGTGCTGGTTTCTTAGGGATGAAATGCTCTTGAAAGAACCATTACAACATTAGTCTAACATTTGAAAATGACTTTGAAAACGTCCTCAAAGTGACACAATCGCAAATCCTTTCAGAAACATAATTGGGACGGAAAGTGAAAAAGCTTTCTGTGGGGCTTCAAAACCTGCAGCACAGGAAGAGAAAAAAACTGATTTTCTATATTTATCGGCCATTACTGAAAACAGTTTTATGATGGATTGAAAAACTTTGAAAACTTTGGTTTATTAAATGAAGAATTACAAATTGGGAACTGCAGGCAATTTCATTAATACTCAAAATTAACATTCCCTCTAAGTGCTGAGAGACACAACACTGGATTTTTGATCATGTTGTGGAACATCTGGCCAACTTCCACAGAGAAGATCAGAATCTGCCTGCAGAAAACTGAACCAGAATCATCTCTGGTGAACCTGTTCCTAAATCTTTGATTCATGATTCATGTATTGCCTCATGTTAACACTTACGGTCTACTGTCTTACATCCCATAATGCTCCTCAAACACAGTGAGAGGAAAAATCCATCTTGCATTTCCAAAGCTAAACTGTCATTACTTCATTCTGGTTCACAAATCATTCACCAATGGCAGGTAATTAAAAAAACAGGGTTTGTTTTGTTTACAGTTCTGCTGCAAAGTTTACACATCTCTTGCAGAATCTGCAACATGATTTTAATAAAACTATTTTTTTTAAAAAGGGTACATCAAAACAGCTTATCGTAATGAAGCTATTTGGAATAAGAACTATTCGCACAAAAATTTTTGAATTTATTTTTGGAAACGGGTGCATTTAACAGAATACGCACTATATTATTATAAAATGGGTATTTTATAGGTTTCTAATATTGTATGTTTCCTCCTCAGTCATCAATGACTATGTAGCCTTTTTGTGATGGTTTGTATGAGCCCCTAGTTTGTCCTGGGCAGTAAGACAACTCACTGCTCCTGACAAACATCCATCAGGCACTGAAAGGTCTTTGATTCCCAGCACTGCTTATCTCCATTCTTTCCAGCTTGACTTTGTGATGTGGAAATTCAGCTTTTGTCACATTAGGTCAAATGAAGGATGTACACTGCGCACGAAATGCTACAAGCAGTTACTGAAGTTTAGGGAAGCAACAGACTTTATTAAGAACAGAGAGTGTGTAAACTTTTAAACGGATAAATTAGGTTACCTTTGGTTGTGGAATATACGTAGATATCTGTTTTGCAGCTTCTTTAGGGCAGTAATAAATAAAAGCAATCTTATGATCTTATTACTAAGATTTTATTTTTTTTAAATGCTAAACATCTTAGAGATTTTGCAAGAGGCTGGTAAACTTATAAGCACAACTATAGGGTTTAAGAGCAAGTAACTCTGAAAGTAACTTTAAAAACAAAGCAAACTATAGGTGTGTGCTCAAGGATATCATTTGCATGATATCAAGTATTTCAAAGTATCCTCTAACCTAAGAATTACATTTTAAAGTCACCCTGAAATCAAAATACACTATCCTTATTTGATTACAGACTATTGCGGTGTTTATCATAAATGATTTATCTGTGCACATTATTGTTTTTTGGTGAATTCATGTGCACCCGTAATCTGTAATCAAAATCTGGAACAGCAGACCTTCTCTGATGACATCAGTCTGATAGTGTGGGCGGAGCCAGAGACGTTAACCACTCCCCTCCAACTGTAGTCTGCTGCAAGCTTTGAAACGCCCACTTTTCTAAAGCCAATCAATTCGCAGTAGAAAAACAAGCCACACCCTCCTTGGCAGGTCTAAACTCACAGGACCTCTAAAGTTCGACGGCTGTGTGTGAGACGGCATTTTCAATGTCACAAAACTTTTATCTTTATCTGAACAGGTTCCATTCTGCATACCTAACCAGGTAACTCTTGAGCTGACCACTGTAGGTGATAACCAGAAGCTCGGCTGACCACTGGGCGCTGGTGGTGTATTCCAGGAACAACAAACCGGCTGCTGCATAACTAAAATCTCCAGGGAAACTCACAGCCTGGAGAGAGTCAGACAAAAAGAGTCACATCAAACGCATGAGTTGGAGAGATGGAAGCAGAGTTACAAAGTGACAAAAATATATCGAGCCGTGCAGGTCATTACACTGAGGCTCTGCGTTGGAGAGAAAGAGCATCTTCAGAGACTGAACTAAGAGTTCCTGACAGACAGTTGGAAGACTGGAGCAATGTGGGGGAGGATGAGAGAAAGAGAGATACGGGGGGGTGAACGGAGCAATCAAAAGAGACGCAGAGGGAGGGATGGGGGAGATTTGAAAGTGGTGAAGCTGGCGGGGGCAAAAGAGCTCGCGTTCTGATATAGAAGCTCCTCCGAATATGTCCTTCAGGGGCATCGGGGGGCTTATAGCTGAAGGGAGGCAGAAAATGTGTTCTTTGCTTGGGCAACGGAGTGGGGAAAGCCCCCTCTTGAGAGCAGCAGGCGTGAGGGCCTGAGACCAGCCAGTCAAAGTAATACAGAGCAGAAAGAGAGAGAGCGAGAGAGAGCGAGAGACTTGACTCTTGAAAGCACTTTAATAAATCAAAAGCTACAAACAAAAAAGCTACACCATCACCACTACCATGAAGTTCACAAAAGTGAAACAAACGCTGTGCTCATTTGAATACCAAAATCATTGAAAACATCTTTCTTTTTTTAAAATCTCATTCAGTCTGAACTGTATATGGCTGTTCCCCTCATTTCTAAAACAAGAGTTTTACTGTGCCAACAGCCAAACACACAGTGTGCCAATTAAAGCACCGCGGCTAAAAATATCTAGATATTTATTTAACACCACTAATCAACCAGTTAGCTGTTGGGCAACTAGTCAAACAGTTTAACCACAACAGAGTGCCCAAATGTTCTCCATTCTTTCTTCATAAATGTTTCAACATCTATGTCAGACATATGGACTTTTGATGAGAGAGAGTGAGAGAGAGAGAGAGAAAGAAAGAGAAAAGCAGAGCAGAGAGCCAGAGGGCAATGACACACACTCATTAGGGTGCAGTCATTATAAACTATCACTATGTAGGGTGGAAGAGGACAGTTCAGCAGATGAATTAAAACTGATACTGTTGCACCTGAGCGAGAAAGAGAGAGAGACTGAGGAAACGCTAAAGAGGGAAATGAGAATGAAATGATGGAGGTGAGAAAAAGACAGAGAGAGAGAGAGAGAGAGAGAGACACTGAGGAAACGCTAAAGAGGGAAATGAGAATGAAATGATGGAGGTGAGAAAAAGACAGAGAGAGAGAGAGAGAGAGAGGGAGAGTGACATACAGGAGGTATAATGAAGAGCTCGCTGCCCATCAGGTCAAATACTCGAACCGTGCCGGTGCTGTCAGCATACGCCAGCAGAGCGCAGTCATGACTCCACGCCACTTTTCGCCAATGAGGGTTGGGATCCTTGGGCACTACAGCAGGACACAGAACAGATACATGTGTGGTGTTCTTTTAGCTCAATTGGCAGAGCATTGCGTTAGCAGCACAAAGGTGGTGGGTTCGAGTCCCTGAAGACACACATACTGTTAAAACGTATCATTTCAATGTACTCCAAGTCTCTTTGAATAAAAGCATCTGTCAAATGCATAAATGTAAATATATGCAAATATGAGTGCATACTTTAAAAGACTTTCTCCAATGCCTGCTTGACATGCGGAGACAGTATATCTATCACTACAAGCCATGTAGTTTGTAAACACTGTATCTCTATTAAAGCTGCAATCCGTAACTTTAAAATAAACAAAACTCAGCTACTGAGAAAGTACATTACAGATCAAAACCCTCGATTTGCAAAGGTAAGTTTAAAATAATAATTTGCGATTTGAGCTGTCGGGTCCGATTTCCTCATTTTACGTCAATATATGTAAAGAAAAGTATGTAAATCAACCTGCAATTTTATGTTTTAAACAGAGATGGCGATAGAGAGGCGAACATTATGGATTACAGCTTCATGATGGCAACTTTAGCTCCACCAGTGATGTGAGTTGGGCTGAATCTGGGCAGATGTTTGAAAACCTGTTAAAAACAACTATTATTTTATCACATTAGTGGTGTAGAAATTACACACCTTAATTACCGCACACTGGCAGAGTTTAAAAACAACAATCATTTATACTCTCAATCTGCGAAGCCAAGGGGACTTTTCACACACATAAATCCACATCTGTTCACAATAGATCAAAACTTAATTTCACTTCTATTGCCACGTTGACGAGTCCAGTTTTGTCTTCTGCCGCTTGCCCGCCTGCCAAACTGGAGCTCCTCGCTCGACACAGACAGACAAAAATCAATAAAATTATAAGCCGTTTTAAAGAGCGCTGTCCATCTAGCATTGCCGCGAGATTCAGATACATTTTCTCTTAACGGCCGACAGTGACGGAAAACGGAACGATGAAACATCAAAAGCTACTGACGTGTAAACACAATCAAACAACAAACACAAGTCAGACATCTGATTCTCTGTGTGACAAGCTCGAAGGGGTTCTCGATTTTCACTGTTAAAAAAACACAGCACGATAAATACAGCTCGTTCTTCGCTAAAGTTAAGACTTAACGGCCCAGTGACACATCCGCTGTGTTAAAAAACAGCTCCACGATTTAGCAACAGTTTGATCACAGCTCGTCTCCATGCAACCACCCAACTACAGTTTGCAAGACAAGAGGGGGTTAATTAAACTGACTGACTTACAAAAAAAATGGGCTTTGGTCTGTGTGGTACCGCCGAGATCAGATACAAGCAGTACACGCAGCAGTGTACATCAAAGCCAGTGGTTGCCATAGCGACCTTCTTATCAATCCCACCCTGTGGTGTTGGAAAGTAAGAAACGCAAGCTGGCGATTTTTATTTGAGTAAAAATTCACAGAAATATTGCGGGGAGGGTCGATGTTTTACAATGGACGATGGCACTTAGCAAGATAAATATCGCTAGGGGAAACGCTTAAGCAGGGTCCATAAATCACCCCTCAGCTGTTAAAAGCTAATTAATCTAAGATGAACGCGAGGGCCAGTGTTATATTTGTGAGATGAGCGTACCGTACAGTATCTGGGCAGATTCACACATCGTAAATCTCATTTAAATAGAAAGGAAGGGGGACAACATGGGAAAAATTGAATGCGTTTTATTAAGAAAATATGCGAGGTCAGCAACGTCACCTGCTTGAGTCTTCCACAGAATGAAAACGCAAAGAGTGCTGAGTCACTCTGTGTCCTCCCTAAAATAAACAAGCTAAGGGATTCACAAACAGGAAATAATGCATCCGGACACCAAACAGAGCAGCTATTTATTGTAATCAACTTGTGACAGTTTGTGCTCGCTGGCTTTCACTCATTCATTAAAAGAACCATGACAGGCTGTGAATTTATATCATTCAGCAATGACATCATAATGACAGGCTGAGCCTATAACGCTATTGGTCACAATCTTTGAGGAAATTTTGTGGCTTTAAGTTCACATCTATTTGCTTTGAGGTCATCTATATGCTACTGCACTTCTGAACACAGACAAAAATATTGATGACTCATCATGCACTACACAAATCTCTGGCCAATCGAATGCTCTTAAATGATTTAAAACAACAAATGAAGTTTAAACCTCTGGTTTCCACAGGAAATACACACACACACACTCACAGACATAACTACCAAAGCAGTGATCAGAAACACCTTATTAACTTTTTCTGTTCTTTCAATTTACACTGCATTTTATTTACAGATGGAAGATTTTCATTTACACGTGCGTTTATTTCAAATGAACGACAGAGTGTCACGCGCATTGACTGTCTTAGCTGTCGTCACAAAGGAGGAAAACAATCTCATGTTAAAGCCCAGCATTTACCTGACATAAAACGCCCCGTTTTGCCTCATAAGTCAAGAAAACAGTAAACAGAGAGGCCTGGAATTACAGCATGCATAAGACTGAGCAGAAGTAATCCTGCACATCCATTATATAGCTCAGGAAATTCAGCCTTAACGGAGGACATTGGCTGAGCGCACCTCTCCATGAAATGAACTGAAATGAACTGAGTCAGTAAAGAATTAAAGTGTATTGAAAGCAGACGCTGAATGATTTTGCACATAAAATATTAAACAGAAACGTAAAGCTCTGTACGCTATACAGCAGAGGTCAAACGCTATTGAAATATAACAGCAAGAAACTTCACCGTACCTTGACATTTCCCTATAATGGATCCAAAATCATCTCTAGCTGACCTGAGAGAAAGCAGAAAGTCCATTAGAAGCCAGTTGATAATTACAGCAATCAGCACCTTCGAGTTTTGTGCTTCCAGCAGATAAATATAGAGAATCTTTACACATTGAAACAGGTTAAACAATTTGATGCAGTTTTTTTAAAAGCACACTCTGAATTACAAGAAAAAACTCCCCCGTGCCCTCAAGCGTGACTTCCATTTCTGCTTGAGGATTAGCTGATGCTAAGCGTAATAAATCACACCTTCTGACACACAACTGTACATGAGAACACACACACACACACACGTGCAAAACACACACACACGTTTAAAAACACATCATGTGCGCCACATCATCAATCTCAAAAGTAGCATTGCTCAACCATACCTAACCAGAGACAAGAGGATGAAAAATTAACCAATTATAGAAAGGGCCAACGTTTGCAATCAGTGTGTAAAATTACCTAATTTCCACGCATTGGTCTTGAACCACAGCCAGAAGCTTCCCATTACTGTGTGGAACAAATAAAAAAACAAAAAGAGGAAAATGAAGAGAGAATGATTGGGGAAGCAACCACGGCACATAAAATACCTAAAAATAAACATTTCTATCACATTAAACCTTGTCTTTTGTCTGCAGATCAATAGTTAATTAAAGCTTGTTGCCTCTGCTTGTATTCCACTGTTTTGCATAACCAGATAACTGGCAGGAAGGAGAAAAACATCAGAGGAGATTATGCGTAAATTGAGATTACATGGCTAGCATCCACAAAAAGATGTTTAATTAAAATGAAGATACCTCACGAGAATCAAAACATAATGTTTGTGAGAACAGACACTCTTCAAATGCCAGGAAAACACTTTAATGATGCGAAAGAAACGCTAATGATTTTCTGACAACCAGAAATAATCATGTAACAATAATGAACCTAAATTTATATATTGTACCTCAGCACCTCAGGGATCCCTCACACACACTCTCACTCACTGACATAAAAATACCACAGCAGTGATCAGAAACACCTTATTAACTTTTTCTGTCCTCTCAATTTACACTGCATTTCATTTACAGACGGAAGATTTTCATTTACACGTGCGTTTATTTCAAATGAACGACAGAGTGTCACGCGCATTGACTGTCTTAGCTGTCGTCACAAAGGAGAAAAACAATCTCATGTTAAAGCCCCGCATTTACCTGACATAAAACGCCCCGTTTTGCCTCATAAGACAAGAAAACAGTAAACAGAGAGGCCTGGAATTACAGCACGCATAAGATTGAGCAGAAGTAATCCTGCACATCCATTACATAGCTCAGGAAATTCAGCCTTAACGGAGGACATTGGCTGAGCGCACATCAACTGAGTCAGTTCATACTGTTAAATCAAAGCCAGACTAAATATAAAACTAAACTGGAGGTA
The DNA here is from genome assembly GCA_036877585.1 of Botia kubotai. Lineage (NCBI taxonomy): Eukaryota > Metazoa > Chordata > Actinopteri > Cypriniformes > Botiidae > Botia > Botia kubotai. The sequence goes on from JAZGTI010004141.1 coordinate 24,279, forward strand.
TATAACAATGAGAGTCGGATTTAATTCACTGTAGTAATGCTGAGTCAATGAGGTTTTGATGATTTACAGACCTGCTGAAGCTTTAAACATAAACAAGCTTTTCATCTGCTGAAACCTGCCTGCAAAATACACTGATCCAGATTCTCTGAAAAGCCTTTGAATGTCAAAAGCCAGTGAAAATACCTTGCCAGCACCAGTTGCCAGTTCACTTGTTTGGTTGCTAGGCGCACCAGCCCGGGTGGCAAAGTTGAGCTGGAAGGGCTGAAACACAATAAGAAGCTTTCAGTCAATGAACGTTTAACTAATTCACAAATACTTGACCAACGTCCACAGCAACATAACTGGTTACTTTATTATGATTTTATATTTTAATTGATATTATTGCAGTAAGATCACCTACTGCTGTATTTTCATTTCAAAATACATACACATATAATTTCCTTTTGGACATAACAAATGCATTCACTGTCTCACCTGTACCAAAGGTAATGCAGAATAAACCTAAAGGGCCCTGTTGAACAAAATATTTGTTAAAATCGTTGTTTGTTTTTGTTGGAACCCTAAACGGTAACATGAAAATTGTCAGAAAACATGATTTGAATGGACAAAACAATGCTTTATTACAAAATGTGTTTAAATGATGTTGATCACGTGTTTATCATGTGGAAACCAAACCAATCTCCTCACCTTATTCACACACTCTGTAAAGCTGCTTTAGAACTACGGCTGTGTCTTAAACCTAGTGAACTGCCTACCTAGACATCATTTACATGCATCACGGACACATTACCAGTCCAAACCATGCGATCTAGATAAGCAGATCATTTCCTTTTTATATGTACACAGATGCTTCAGTTGGTGTTCGTACTGTGCATCTCATTCATACAGTTAAAACAAACCTGTCACTGCCTTGGCAATAAGCGAGGAGTTGCGCTCTTTTAGTCCACGCAGCTGAAAATAAAACACAAACAACATGTGCTATTCTAACAGTATGTAGTCGATGAATTTAAGATATCATATATCTACAGTACGCTGTAAGTAAACTGGTTATATTTGCAACGCGATAACCAAGCAGCCAATAATAAGACGTGACATAACACAAAAGAATGAAAATATGCAAAGCTGTTGATCATCATTGTGATATTTATAGCAGTCATATTTATAAACAATGGCATGATTATGAACTTGGATACGTGGCTCATCACCACTTGCGCAAAAGTAATGTCACTACGTCCCCCGTGTATCTTAATATGTGGCGCAGAACCCATTTGTTTAGAATAAGTGTTCGCGTTTTGACAAACCTGCGTGTCTGTTTCAGCTGGCCATTCAGTGTTGATAAGTAAATCATACAAAATATTTTCCTCTTCGTCTTCTACTTTAATATCACCTGCCATGTTTTCAATGAAGCGTACAGCGCCCACGTCACACTACGGCAGCCTGCGAGGTACATTTACGAGTACATTTCTTGAAAATCTCCTAAATATTGTGACTGATTATTGATAGGTGGTTCCCTAAGAAAGTGCGTTACAAAAATATTCAGTTCATAATAGTTATTGTTTGAAGAGGGTAATTCACGTTTTTCATCTCTCCTGTAAATGAAAACAGAATGTGCGGAACTACAGTACGCACGCATTATACACACGGACAGATTTCCCATGTAACGCCCTGTCAAACGCTGTTCCACGTTTCTTCCGGTGGAGAGACGCAGGAGTTTGACACCATGGCAGCGTTCGGCGGTAATTTTTCTTTTAATAAGAATTACAGAAATATTATCAGACAGCACTCTTGACAACAAACAATTGTGTTATAACAAACATTGTCCATCTTATCTCTTCGTTTTTCCTAAGAAATGGGAGTGATGCCCGAAATTGCACAGGCAGTGGAAGAAATGGACTGGCTGTGAGTTTAGGAATCCCGCATATGAAATGATCATTTTAAAGATTACGTTTATCGTGCATAATCCAAGAGGGTGATGATTTGATCCTTCAGGTTGCCAACAGATATCCAGGCCGAATCGATCCCGTTGATTCTGGGTGGAGGTGACGTGCTCATGGTGAGATGCTAATCGGTTATTAGTACAGTGTGTGTTTGTACCGGTAGGTCTGGTTTATGCTTGTGAGGGCCTATTTCTGTCCTCCTAAATATAGTAAAACGTTGAAAATTGGACCTCGTTATGTAAAAGTCAAAGTCAGATGTTTGTATGATCAACGTTTCTCTTGTTTACAGGCAGCTGAGACTGGAAGTGGAAAAACTGGAGTAAGTGTTAAACTGTGCAATTATAAATGTGACTGTGCTTTCTGTGACTGTGCACATGGTTTTAAAGAGCTATTGAGATAAAAAAATTACATGTACAGTAACAGTGAAAAAATCTGCAAAAATCTTTCACTGTTGCTGTACAAAACAAAAAAATGTGTTTTTACAGGCCTTCAGTATTCCAGTCATCCAGATAGTTTACGAGACCCTTAAAGACCAGGAGGAGGGAAAGACGGGGCGCAGCACCATAAAGACCGGAGGAGCAGGTATCACACCTTTCCATAAATGAGTTCATCATGTACAGTAGAATACAACAGTTTTCATTACTCACCTAAAATTAGCTGTCAGCGATGTGCTTCAAAAGATGAAACATTTTCTTGTTTTTTTGTCTTCCCGGCTCAGTTTTCAATAAATGGCAGATGAACCCCTATGATAGAAGTCCTGCATTTGGTAAGTTTATTAATTATTGGTAAGTTTATAGTTAGAAGTGTAACAACATCCTTATTCTATGTTTTCTAAGCTAATCTAGCCTGGTTTATTAAGCATCCTGCACTCTTTCCCGTGCAAAGAAATGACTCTTCAAATAAACTATGATTCCATAATATGCCTGTTTGTTTTCAATTATTAACTTTAACCTGTTTTTTGTTTCTTCAGCTATTGGTCCAGATGGTCTGTGTTGTCAGAGTAGAGAATTCAAGGAGTGGCATGGCTGCCGTTCCACCAAAGCAGTCACGAAAGGTAAACAAACATCCCTTTGTGTTTTTCTTTCCAAAAATGGAGAGAAATTCAGAGATTCAGGGGGAAAAAATCTTTCTTTGTTCAGGGAAGCATTATTATGAAGTGAGCTGTCATGATCAGGGCTTGTGCAGGATTGGCTGGTCCACTGGTCAAGCATCACTGGATTTAGGTATGTTTGTCATGTTTTTCAGAATGACCTCATAACTGTGGTGATGTCATGAAAATGTTTGTTATCCTGTTTATTATTGTGTTATAAAAATGTTTGTTATTCTCTCAGGGACGGACAAATGTGGGTTTGGCTTTGGAGGAACTGGAAAGAAATCTAACAACAAGCAGTTTGATAGTTACGGAGAGGTAAGACATGATGAGAATATTTGATTGGGCAGATTTTTGGACTGGATACGGTAGAGTGACGTCATGTATGTCTTTTTTAGGAGTTCACTATGCACGACACCATCGGATGCTACCTAGATCTGGACAAAGGTCATGTGTCATTCTCCAAAAATGGTAAACGTTGTCTTTTAATGATCCTTTTGACATTTTTAAACGTTCTTCCAAAAAAAAAGTTTAAAAGAATAAAGTCATATCGGAAGTCTTATAGGTAATGTACATTTACATCTAATAAAAGTTGTTTACTCATGTTGAGATTACATGACTAAACAAATAATAATACTGTAACTATATTAACTCTTAATTATGACTGGCATATCACCCAGCAGCATAAAGTGTGAGTGGTTGTTTTTTGTTGGATACATATGGAAGTAGCTTTCCTGTAGCTCAGTGGTTAGAGCATGGTGTCAACAACGTCATGGGTTCGATCCCAGGGATTGCACTCAGAATCAATTTGTAGTGTAATGCAATGTAAGTCGCTTTGGATAAAAGTGTCTGCCAAATGCATAAATGTAAATAGCTGTAACTGATAATTCTGATTTCTCACAGGTAATGATCTGGGTCTGGCTTTTGAGATCCCTCAGCAGCTGAGAAACCAGCCCTTCTTTGCTTCCTGTGTGTTAAAGGTATGCAGCATCCAAGGTTGCAAAATTCTGGGATATTCTGGAAACGTAGTGGGAATTTACAGGAATATATGGGAATTATAGTGGACAGATGAAGACGAGTCATGTTGAGGAAGTGAATCTTTATGTTTTTATGCAATACAGTTTGTAAAAATTACCCAACGTTTCCAATTCCTGCAAATCCCTGTAACATTCCAACCTGGAATATTTCCAAAATTCTCCAAATTGCAACCCTACCAGCAATTATTTTTTGCACCCAAAACATACTGTATTTGCAAGATTGATACAAAAACTAAGAGCACTCTAATATGCCTACATGTTCTACATGTTCCACATCTTCATAAAAATTCATTTTTGTGTCTCTTAAAGAACGCTGAACTTAAATTCAACTTTGGTGATGAACCTTTCAAGAACCAGCCTAAAGATGGCTATGTGGCGCTGGCTCAGGCTCCAGATGGCCATGTTGTCAAATCCACCCAGACAGGTAATCTTAAGATCAGATGTGTTTGATTATTGCCCGCAGCAGTTGTTTTTGATCCACGTTTTAAGCGCATTCCGTCGGTCATTTGTTCCTGTCCTCAGGCAGTGCTAAAGTAAGTCAGGTCAAATCCAGTTCTAACGCCCCCAGAGCTCTCATCATCGAACCATCTAAAGAACTGGCTGAACAAACCCTCAACAATGTCAACCAGTTCAAGAAATATGTCGAGAACCCTAAACTAAGGTGAGC
>JAZGTI010004142.1:0-29004 GCA_036877585.1 Botia kubotai
TACATACATACATACATACATACATACATACATACATACATACATATAAAGGTATTTGACCACATTATTTAGTGATTGCTATTTGGATATGCAAAGACTTTCCACCAGCATAACAAAAAATTTTTATGTTTCCTGTCTAATGGGTGACTTCTGTCTTTCTGCTGTGTCCTATACTCTGTGTATAGGTCTTTGACTTATATTTTGTTTTGAATAATAATGGCTATATTAAGGAAATAAAAAAATCAATAGGAAATAATCAATAATCAAAGCTCCGTCTGCTGAAAATGAAACGGGATTGTGAGGCAGGAGCTGCACATACTTCAGGACAGTCATGGACAGCGTTTTGTATTTCAAATTTGAAGCTGATGTATGACGTATGTGTTTGTGTCTTTTAAGATTAGTGAACATGAGAACGACCATCTGCTGTGTCCTGAACAGCCTCATCCTTTTTTTTCTAAAAACACATAAGAGACTTAGGCAGGGATTTCACACAGCTCTGCCTAAAGCCCTTATATTCTTTATGCTGATCAGGCGACAGCTTGTCTTAGTCAAGTCCCAACTGAAATAATCATATAGGAAGCATTAAACTGATTTAAGAAACAGGGCCACATGTTTATCTTGAATATAAGTGTATTTGATGTTTCTCCATTGGCAGATTTCTGCTTGTTTTACTGTAACAAAAATTAATAAACATAAAGTGGGAAAAAAATCTGCCAAATGTACAAGAACAAAAATACGTTTGGTGATTTAATGTACATTCTTTGAATCTTAATACCGTATGCCTTATTTAAAATTATTTCATTTTTTTGGTCTGAGAAGTTTATCTTGCAATGGATGCATTAGTGTTTTTGGAGTTTTTTTTTTATATTTTTAATATAAAATTAATATACTGTATCAGGTTATTTTCTTATTAGGTATATTATCTGATAAAGAATGAAGTTTGCAGTGAAAACAATACTTCTAAATAATGAAATAAATGCCTTTAACACTAAAATCTGTCTTCCATCTGCAGTCTCTCTGCAAGACATCAACATGAGGAAGGCCTTCAAGAGCTCTACCATTCAGGACCAGCAGGTGGTTTCTAGGAACTCCATCCCTAATCCTGTCCTTGAGCTATACCACCGTGGAGACAAACCTCCCCCTCTCAATATATTGAGCCCTTACAGGTGAGCTCTTCATCCTCCTCATCATTTATTTCTCTTAAAATGATGTATCACCTAATGCAAACACTACCAGTGTGATAGAGAAGTGAACTTCCTTAGAAAGCAACATCACTGTTTTCTTAAGCCCCTGTTTTAGTACTGACATTATCAAGTGTTTTCAAACTACTGTAGCTTTTATAAGCTATTTTTAAGCAATAGCATAGTGTGACAAAATACAAAACAGCGTATTGAGTGCATTTTCGTAGAATGTTCTCACACATTCTTAATTTGTGCTCAAAAGTTCCATTTGTTTTAACAAAGTGATTCGTTTGCAAACTCTACAGTCTGTGGATACATACTGTAGCAGCCATCACCTCTCTTCTAGTCTCTTTGCTAAAAGTGTCTGCTGAACGACTAATAAATGTTTTTTCTTCACAGAGATGATAAAAAGGACGCACTTAAATTTTACACAGACCCGTCTTACTTCTTCAACTTGTGGAGGGAGAAAATGCTGCAAGCCACAGAAGACAAGAGGAAAGAGAAGAGAAGACAGAAGGCATGTGTTTTGAAGACATAAATATGTGATTATGTGCAGAGTGTGTTCTGTTTCATAGTAATATTTATTCCATGGTCCTGGGGTTTTAAACGATTTTGTGTTATCTACTGTAAACCATAACACAAACAGAAATGTGTTCTTTTGCTGGCTTACAAAGGTATAATGACTATTGTGTTTGTCAGGTACATGTCTGAGATTGACTTTGTATTTTTTTTCAATATTAAAACATTTTGCCCCTCAGCATAATATGCAAGGATTGCAAGTAAGGCATATGTTTTTGAGTAAGACACTTTTTTTGAGCTTCCCAATGAGTCTGATACAGCAACATTGGCTCATGCATAAGTTTACGGCAGGACTACTTGTTTGTCCGGCCCATAAAAAGGGCCAGCGTATTTGGGAAACCTGTTTGGAAAAGTCATTATTTTTTAAATTCCATTTTGTGTTGCTAGAGGCACATCAGCTTCACATTACCTTTTAATTTATCACACTCTCAAGACCTGGAATATGATGCTTAATATCAGACAGCATGCCTTGGCTTCCATGGAATTTCCTGATACCATGTTAAACCAGTTTCATCTATGTAAACCAGTGTGTGTGCGTTGGTAGGCAAAGACCTTTATAAAGGTGTGGAAAGAAACACATCAGTGGATTTGTGTGCATGTGGTGTATGTGTGTACTTGTACATCTATCTTTGTAAGAACCAATGTGATCAGTTATACCATCGGAGTGAGGACAAAGTGAGAAAGGGCTGTTTAAGGGTTAAGACTTAATTTTAGGTTAGGTTAAGAGGCTAGAGATGGTGTCAGTGTATGTCCTCACAAAGATAGCTGTACAAATGAGTGTGTGTGTGTGTGTGTGTGAGTGTGAGAGAGCTCTAACCCCCCAGACTCTGCCCCTTCTCTCCAGACCAGCGGCTCAGAGCAGACTAAGTCCCACTCCAGGCAGGCCCATCTAAGAAGCCCCCTTCTGTCCTCTGTAAGACTTTCTGTTCGTCCTTCAGTCCTCACCCTTACTATACTTACACCTGTTCATGCACTTTCTTTCCCTGCAGTCTCCCATAGCTTTTCTACCGAATAGTATTTTTTGAATGCACTTCCTGAATTATGTAAAAACTTTCACCGCACTTCCTCAGTGAAAGATGTGGACACTGTCAAGATTTTAGATTGTGAAACACACTTCAGTTAAAACTTTTCATGACATTAATCTCTCTCTCTCTTTCTTTCCCTCTCTCTCTCACACACACACACACACTCTCTCTCTCCCTCTCTCTCAGGAACAGCAAAAGCAGATGGAGGATCCTAGTCGTGAAGTTAAAAAGGTCCGTAAAGCTCGGAATCGCAGGCAGGAATGGAATGTAATGGCATATGATAAGGAGTTCCGCCCTGATGCCCGATTTACTCCCTCTCCTTACCGCGGCATGTCGTCTGAAGGCTCTCTTTCACCTGACAACAGGTTGGGGATCTCTTTCACTCTGCCTTTATCACCATGGCAATAACTGACCAAAACTGAACGTTTCTGTAGCTCAGCTGGTAGAGCGTTGCGTTAGCATCGCAAAGGTTGTGGGTTCATCTCCCAGGGGAGCATACATACTGATAAAATGTATAACTTGAATGTACTGTAAAGCGCTTTGGATAAAAGCGTCTGCCAAATGCATAAATGTAAAATATGGGCTTCAATATAGCTCACTGCTGCCATCTGTTGACATGTGAAGCTGCCCACAGCTGTTTGTGTTTATACAGACTTAAAGCTTCCAACTAGAAAGTTTAACATCTGCCACCTACTTGAAGCTTCACATTTGTTCATATCTTTATACTGTTCTTTTTATTCATGTGTTAGAGTTGGTTTAAAGTATTTGAGCGTATTTGAAGAGGACAGATTTTTAAGATTAGACAAACATTGCACAGAAAACATGCATTTAATCTCATTCGTCTCATGTTAACACAAATAATGTTTTGTCTTGTGCCTATTTTTTCAAACATTGTGTATTTTAACATTCATTCCATTGCAATGCCTTACCTAATAGAGCTCTATAGCAAAATCGTTGTTGTAAACATTTTGTTTTGTTTTAACAGTTCGACAGACAAAATTAGAAATAGTCAAGATGATTTTAATAGCATGGCATGATTTATTAATAGTGCTTAACTTTTTAACTTAACCATTTATCCCTCCATCCTCTCTGTCTTTTGCACTGTCAGGTCAGTTGCCTCAGATTTGGGTGAGCACTCCTATCCAGGCAGCCCCAGTCACTCAGGTCAGCAGATGGCTGTTTCCAGCGCCTACTCCACGGCTGATGGCAAAGAGCACCTCATGGCCCCCTCTCTCATCCAAACTCAGTCTCTAGACCGTGGTTACCGCCCTGCTCCCTCCTCCACTCCTGCTGGGAGACAGACCATTGGCAGGGTCCAGACCTCCCATGGCCAACCAATTACAGACCCTGCTCTCAATGGGCCTCGCCCACTGCAGACGAAAGATTACAGGTCCGGGATTTGATCAGTTTCAAAGACTTAGTGGTAGTAATTCATAGTGCATTTACTCTCAGTTTGAGAGAGATTTTTCAGTGGTTGCCCCCAAATTATGGAATAGTGTAACTTCTGAGTCTGAGAAATGAAGAAAATGAAAAATGTGTTTTGTAAATGTTTGTATTTTATGCTCTTTTAACGCACATTTGATACACATGAGTTGTTTTAAAGGTGCAGGATAAATAAAGCTATTGAGTTAAATTGATAGCTAGATTTTAATCAAAGTTGAAAATGGTTATATTAGAACATCTCACAAATACACATGCTACAAGAGTGTCTGCGTGTCTGTGACTGCTACAGTCTGGGCTTTTTTAAACTCAGCATAAACTCTGTTAAATTATAAGTAAAGTTACGTGTCTGATTCAGTTCTCTCTCTAATTCTATCTCAGTGGTCAGCAGTCTCGGGAGCATCGGGACTATTTCGTACCTCCTGCCCCCCCTCCTCCTCCTCCTCTCATTCCCTCTGCCCAGACTGCCTTTGACAGCCCCACTGGCTCTGCCCCACCCAGTGCCATGGCATCTCTCACCCAGTCCTACAACCCCTCTCCACCCACCCCTGCCCTACCTGCCTCCTACACCCCTTCCCCAACCCATCCACCACCCACAGCTCCCCCTCCACCTCCACCCGGGCCGCCCACACACCCCTATACACACCCTCATCCACATGCCATGCCTATAGCCCCTGCAGAAGCACCAGTGGTTCCCAGGAAGGGCCAGGTTCCCCTGATCCCAATGAGTGATGCACGCAGTGACCTGCTGGCTGCCATCAGAAGAGGTCAGAGGGCACAAATAAAAATGGGTGTTGTGGTATTAAATGATGGATATTTTGCAAATTGAGGCTTATATATTAATGTTTCTTTATTCAGTTTTATTTTTTGATTATTATTTTTCATTATACTGTGTATCAGATAATGGCCCCTTTTACACAGTAATTCTGGTAAATTACAGTGAAATTAATAGAACATCTTTACTAATAATTACACAAATTACACAAGCAACAACGATCCATCTGGTAAAGTACCATTTACACATCAGTACTAAATTACAGAGTTTGAAAACATGCAGGGTTATGACTTGGAATGCAGATTTTCACACATAGCATCATACCAGTAATGTACTGAAATGTGACTTATTAATAAATTGCCATTTACAGGTGTTTTTGAAAAGACCATATTCACACATGATCTTTTAATGATAATTTACCAGTAAAGACTGTATGTGTCAAAAGGGCTAATGTTTTTGGAACCCTGTTTATAGCCGATTTCACACAGTACTCCTGGTACCAGCAAATAACCAGAATTACTTTACTTGTAAACACATAAATGTTTCACATGTACATAATTCACAAAAACAACAGCATTTCTTCCTTTCACTGGTAATATACTATTTACACATCAATATCAAAATACCGGTAAAATCTGTGATGTCATTCACCAAAAGTAAATGCCAAATGGAGTTGTGTTTTAAACATATCAGGGTTTGACTTTATGAAAGCATGCAGTCTGTATATTTGTTGCGGACATTTACATTCATGCAGTTGCTTTTGACCCAACAACATATTAATAGACAAGTATCTCTGATTTGACTTCTGTAAACAGCGCAGGGTAAACGCATCATCCGCATTCTGGGAGTTTACCAGTAATACTATTCTGCGTTTACACATAGGCCCTTACCCATAAATTCCTGGTAATGTTCCAACTTCTCTTATTGGTAAATTGCCAGGACTGATTTGTCAGTAATTTTTAAAAAGGTCCCATTCTCACGGGCTCTCAACAGTAATTTGCCAGCAACTTACCAGTAAAGACAGCATGCGTAAAAGTGGCTTATATCTCAGATTCTTCATTTTCTGTTTTGTCTCATAGGAATCCAGCTGCGTAAGGTGCAGGAACAGAGGGAGCAAGAGGCCAAGAAGGAGCCAGTAGGAAATGACGTGGCCACTATATTATCACGTCGCATCGCCGTGGAGTACAGTGAATCGGATGAAGACTCTGAGCTGGATGAGAATGAGTGGTCAGACTGAGGCAAAAACAATTAAGATGAGGGGATTAGGGGTAGGTTTTAGAAAACAGAATTATCATAACTAATGTAGCATGTTGATGTCTGTCTGCATTAATAGGACAATAGCGCCTGTGTTTAAAAAAGAGGGCTGTGTCTTAAAGAGAAAGTCTTAAAAAGACAAAACTGGAAACTTCTTAATTTTAGATGTACACAATAATTTGAAGTCTTGTCAGTTGAGTTTAATGACTGTTTTGACCCTGTGCAACAACATTCGTAATCAGCTCGTCCACACAGCGGGCTTAAGTCCACCCCTGAGACTATTCATCACTTACTCTAAGTGCGGTGGTCCTACCATCTGTTTTCTCCTCTGCACTCTCTCTTCCTGCCTCTCACTAACCTTAGAGCATGACCTCATAATTAGCCAGCTGGACATCCACAAAATGCTAATTTTAGTCCTGCTATCCCAGGACTTTAGCTTGGAAGAAAATTGAAAAGTTTTTGAAGCAAATACACTAATTATTTACAATAAACAAACAAACAGACAGACATGTTCAACTACACAGTAGGTGTTTAATTAGTGTTTTATTTGTTAACAAAATGTAAAAAAGTAGCAGGTAATTTTTGTCACAAACATCCCAGCAATTGGAAAGGATATGAGAGTTTTCACTGTATGGACAATCTGAATTTTGATCATTGTATCTAAAGCATCCAATGTAATATATATTCAAATTTAGTGTTCTTCATGTTGAAACATTTTCTGTATCTAAGAGATGTCAGAAGGCAAGTATGCTTTACATATATCTTTAGTGATAACAATGTCCCAGATATAATTAATTACAAAAAAATATATAAGGTTTTGATGGATTGGAATGAGTTTTAGAAATTCATTTCAAATCAAGCTTTTGAAGGACTTTGAGACCATATGGTGCATTTTGAATCCACCAGCACATTGAAGTCAGAAACAGTGATTGCTGCTGCTTGTGGGCAGTTACTGGTAGTGCAACTACAAATTACTTTAATACGGCCATTATACTGCTATGGGCAGTATGGGCCCTTTAAACACTTTTAAACATTTTGGTTTGAGGATCAAGTAATGATGTGTAAGTAGTTATGAATTGTGTCTGTGTCCGGATCTTTGTTTTCTTTCGAAAAGAAAAACAGTTCTTTTCAGTGGCTAGTTTTGGGAGTGTTGAATTTGAGTTTTTTTTATAGTTTTATTTTGAATTCTCTTGCCCTTTTCATGGGCATTTGAAATGCTAAATATGCTAATTTTGTCCAGAATGAGAACCCTTCAGTATTTCAGCTTTTGTTTTATTTCAGATTTTATTTATTTGCTTAAATGTGCCACATACACTGCATAAATAAGGAGACTTGCAGTTTAAACTCTCACAATCGAAACAGCCATCACGAGCTGTGTGTTTAGCCTGTGTTTTGTTTGTAAAGAATGAAGTCCTCTGTGTTGTAAACATTGTGATGTATAGAACTTTAAGACAGCTAAACTTTGATTTTGTAGGTAATAAATTGCAAGAGAATCAATGTGTCAAACAATACACTAGGCAAATGCTGTATGCATGTACAGACTGCCATTAAAGTGCTTCTTAAAACATTTGTGGTCTGCTGCAACAATTAATAGATCCATTTCAGTTTTTTAGTCTATTTAAACCACTGAGCTGGATATTAAGCTATTTGTGATTTAAAGATCGGTTCATTATGTTTGTATATGATCTAACTTGGGGTTTCCGGGAAAGTCATGGAAATTAATAAAATATTAAGTGTCATGGAAATTTCTATTGTGCATAATTATTTTTTCTATATTTTTCTAGTTTTTTATAGATTCGTTTTAGATCTGTTTTGATCTAAAACACTTCATCTGCCAAATATTTTTCTTCAAGCAATTCCCCAGTTATGTCACATTCAAAATTTGGTTTGTTGTTAGACTCATTAAAATAATTTTTAAAAACCATTAATTATTTAATATTTAATTTGTCCAGTTAAGGTTTGGCAATAGTAATCCACCTCAGCAATTTCTATAAAACAATTTCTTAGAAAACTGAATTAACTAACAAGCTATCTAGCTCATGGAAAATCATCAGTCAGAATGTGTGGGACTCATTGTTTTAATTAGTATGCATCAAGTACCTTTTAACACTGTGTATTACATAACCATCTTGTCCCTGTTACTCTTTGTCCGCCCATCTTGTTTTTCTAACTGTTTGTGTTGAACTATTAACTATATCCCAGAGTTTAGCCCTATCACTTTACGAATGCTAGGTCAGATTACTTAAGAGGTAGTGGTTTAACAAACTCCCTACTGGCAAGCCATCTATCCCTGACCTTAACGCTTCTTACCCCATTCCTAGTCTCTATTGTCTTTTGTGCCTTTTTTTCCTTATAAATTAGGAGAGCAAGTAACAGATCTCTATCCACAGATTTCACTTACAGCAGGATCATTAGCTGTATGAACTTGTCATGCACCTCCTTGCTGTTTCACTGCCCTCCTTGTCTCCTTCAGTTATTTGTAGAGCTGCCAAATCTTTTTTTTATTTTTGAGCCTGCAGTGTTTGCTTAATGTTATATATATATATATTTTAAATCTCCACAGGGATAGGGGAAATAATCACAAGCTAGTTATCATCTCAAAAGCGTTTATGAGATCTTGTTCCCTGTTTAAGTCTGTTTTTGAACATTTTGTGTGCACATCTAATGGAGAGAAAGACAATTAAGGAGCGACAGGAGACCCACTTTGATTATGGGATGAAAAAGTAACAGATGAGCTTGTAGTCATACACCAGATGCACTTGCTCACTGTCATGAGTGTTGCTTTTATTAGCTCCCTTTTATTCTGTGATCCTCGAGACACACTGGCTACATTTTCCTAGTTCTTCTGGTTGCAGTTCTTGTGTAAAGGTGCAACAACAGTGTCCATATGTTTGAGGTGTTGTATTATGATACATTATGTATGTGTTTGTGTCCTGGAGAAGATCTCACAGTGACAGTGTCTCAGTAGTGCTGTGCAGTGACTCAGTGCTGTTGAGGTGGTGATATTGTCAGCTCTCACTTTCTCTCCGCATGCGGGGGCATGCGCGCTCAGTGACTCAACCTTTTCACTGCTTTTCACTCTGTTTGTGAGTGAATGAGTGGGCAGGTTATGTGGGTAAACTTTGCTGTCTTACCTCCCTTTTCGTTATTAGTTGTGATTAATCGAAATTACCAGTAGGATGCGCAATTCCACACTTATTAGTTCACCATTCACTATGGCAGCGAGTTGAGTGTTTTCTCTAATCCAGATTTAATATACAAATACGATGCATCGTATTTAATCATCGTCCACAAACCTTGTTATTTATTCGTTTTTTGTGCAACAAAGATGCAGCTTTTATTTATGCATTTTACTGTTGCTGTTTATATTTAAAATTAAAAACAGTACTTTTTAACGACCACTGGTCAATATGGCAAATTTATTTGTCACAAATATAACCGAACAGCTTACTGCGGTAGCTGTAATTATCTACACTAGTGACTTATTGTTACCAGCACGTAGTCATCAAAATAATTTCAATAAGTATTTACAGTAGTTGAAAATTACAACAAATATACTTTGAAATATAAATCATTTTAATAACGTTCCACATGTACATTCCGTTTGAAAAGACACTAATATCCCATTCCTTTACAGCGTAGGCTCAGCAAGATGCCAGATCCCACACTTACTGTGAACCTGACAGCGCGTTACGTAAAACGGAACAGCTCAATAATTCATACGCAACGCTTTTAAAGCTGAGGCGCCCTCAAACGGCGACCTGTGCAGTTGTAAGTGTCGTCAAGCGCACGCACAAATAATAAAGACAACAACAAATCAAAGACCGTGATTGAATTTGCTAAATTTTATTTGACAAAGTATTTTCCTCTTGTCATTTCTCTCTCTCTTTGTGTAGGTATTGTCATATTTACAGTAATAAAAATATTTTTTAGGAAGGATTACATTCCACACTTACATTGCAACGTGTAGCATAATCCTTTCATAAAGTGCATTGTACATGTCAGATTTTAGTTCACAATACAAAGAGAAACAAAGCAAAAGAATCAAATTATAAACACTATTACATCACAGTATCAGAGCACCAACCCACAACTCTGACTGTAAGGGCCACATTTAGCCAACACCTTAATTGTGCTGACAGTTTACCTATACAATTAAATTCTTTTAGCTCTATATATGTCAAATGAATTGCAAGAGTGATTGTAGATTATAGCGGGACTTGGATAGATTTGGATAATGGGCTACGTTTATGTGCATTGGTTACATAAACCCAGAGACTCTTCCAAAAGCTTAATCTCTCTTTCTCTTAGTCTCTCTCCTCCCTTATTGTGAAAAGTCCCCTTCGCACTGTAATGTAGCTGTTGATGGGAAACACACAGCTCTGCTTAATTGCCCAGAAAAGGGATTTCAAGTACCCCAGATAAATGTAACATTTCATGCTCTTCAATGTTATTTTTAGCAGGGCCATAATTAGTAGTAATAAAGCTCTTGTGCGGTTAGGCGCTGTCATTCAAATGACCTCTTTCTGTTTATGTACGCCAACAGTGACGTCGCAGTAAAGTATGCTGGTCTTCTTGTCATTCTCACTCCAGGTTTTTCTTTGTAACTATTAAAAATTTAGCCTCCATCCCCCATTGCTCTGGAGGCATGCAGTTGTATTCCGTTTCATGCACTCTACTCCTGTCTGAAGATATTTGCAGCTCCTTCCTGATGATGGTTGGATGCCTGGAGTTCTTCAATTCTATGATGATATCTGTGGTGTTAGTAATTAGATAGGTCACTTTTGAAAATGAGGCTGTGGGTGGACTTTCTGTCTACAGTCTGGCACAAAATAGGGCTGTCCCAGTCCAACTGAATATTACAGAGAGGACTGCATTGCCCTGTGGTAACCACAGTGGCCTGCAAAGTCCAAGAAGTACCATAGACACCATAGGGTGGAACACAAGCGTTTTTTTGGTGTAGAACTTGTCCACCACCTGGTTCTCTGGGTCTGTTTTTGAGTTCTAGCTTAAAGACTCCCCTTAAACTAGCTGTTACAAAACAAACTGTGTCTGTCTTCAGTAGTCAAGCTTTATCAACCATCTTGACACAACTGTCCTACTGTGCTTTGACCACTGCACAATCTTTAAATGAATGGTACTGTTGACACAGAAAGATTATTTTAAAAGTCAAAATCCTTGTTTTGACTGATATGATAAATGTATGAAAATTAATAAGACACTTAAGTAAAATTATGGCACTTTCTGCTTTGCCAACACTCTTTTTGTATGTTTTATCCGATTTTTGAACACAAACATACACACACACACCGAAACAACATCATAAAACTCATGCCCTGATGTGTATAAAAATATATGTTTCCATACAGCATTGCATAAGAAAAATAACTGCTTGTACTCCCAAACAAACAGAACCTATGTCATCCGATTGAGTAAATTGTAGTGGAAATACATTACATAATAGAGATTAGCAGAAAAATGTTAATATTTGCCAAGTGTTCTGTATTATGTGGGGTTGGTTATTTTTTAAGTGGGCACAGTGTGACAGGTCACTGAACCCCACTCCTGGCATAAGTGAATGGTATATAAACAAATGGTTCACGCTCACGCTGTCTCTCAGTCTCTAAGTCACGCGTACAAGCATACAGAAAAAAAAATCACATTTTCTATAGTGTCCAGACTGTGAAATAGCTCTACTTAGAAGTCCATCAGATTTCGTACAGGTCACTAAGAGTATTAAGATTAGTCAGAGGGTGCCTGGGTGGGCTCTCAAGGCCAACTTTGAGTACTTGTACTGCAATGTGAAAGCATCTTTCATCTTAAAAAAAATTGTACTTAAAAAAAGCACAATTGATTTAAAGAGCTTTAAAAAGAAAAAACCCTGGTCTCACTAACCTATTCTCAGTTTGTTCTGTCATGCTCAAGTCAGGAAGTAGAATTAGCTCTGTTGATTTCTTTATTGTGACTGTAGCTCTATCAATGAACGGTACATGTTGATTCTTATTGCAGAAGAGAAAAGGTAAGGCCAAAATTAAGATTCTTTGCTTGTAAATGAGGGGTCATCAAAGAACAACTGTGACATTTATACCCCTTCAAAAAAAGTTTTTGTTATAGTCATATTTTAACCTTCACAAATATTGTATGCATATAAAATATTACAACACCAAATTCTTTATTGTATCTGTTAGTTCTGTATGATTGCGCCATTTTTAGAAGCATCGTTTTTTTCCATTTTGCCCTTTGTGATTCTTATGTGATTTTTTTGGTTGTACAGCTTAAAAAATGAAACAAATGTGTTAGATTTATTTGTGTGTTTCTGTAAATGACTTAAACCATTTAAAGGACATTAAGGTCAGTTACATTAGCCGTCATAATTGCATCTAAATTTTAAGTAATGAAACTATCTTAACTGAAGCCTGTCCCATTTTGACTTAGTTATCTGATCTTTTAATAGGCCTGTATGTAGATCTCTTTACACGCAAACCATCCCCCAACATCGATCTCTGATCTGACTGACTAATTGTACAGTCTACACACTCAATTATATCTGATAATCGCTCGGACCATTTCACTATACGGACCCAGTAGGTGTTTGTCTCATTTAAGCTTTCCCGTCCCAGATGGCTTTTTGCAAAATAACGCAATAACAGTTGCCTTGAAAGATGTTGCCTGAGGTCGAATTTAAAGCGTCTCACATCTCATTTCGTGAGCAAACCTTCATTAACAGTCTCGCACGAAGACGTAGACGCGCAAGTTGCGCATAGGACGTGAATTCCAAGGACCAAAAAATGCATTAAAGGATAATTGTTAACAATATTTCACCGTCCCCTCACGTGGACTTTAGATAAGCAAACGGAATTATGCAACTTGTAAAACTGGATGTGAAGGGACAAGCGCCAGAAGCGTTGGAATTTTCGCTTTACGGACCGTGTTTTTTTCTTACATTAATACATGTTTAAGTGAACAGACAAGTGTTATTTAGGCGGGTTTTCAATGGATGTATTTCACCGCGCGTACCGCTGTCCGTGGTCCTGAAAGCGCTCAATGTAACCAGAACGTGAAAGATATCCACAGTTCAGTTTTCTTCACACGAGTGAGGACAGGTCTTAATCCTTTTTACTTTTAATAGTTATTTTATCCATAAGTATATAATAGTGTATTTGATATTGATGGTAGGCTATAAGATGTATCTCCAGGTCTGTGTTACCTCCCTCAGAATATCAAGATTAGCCAGATAATGGCTAATCTTGTGAGAGTTAATTGATGTTACTTTTTCTTTGCAATTTGACATTGCTGTGCATAGAACTGTGCTATGCATTAAAGACATTTAATTATACAGTGCAGGTTGACATCATAAACTTATGTAACCATGACACCTAATGCACAACCAGCAACATTTGACTGGGATCCCAGCAAGGGAGGACATCATATCATTAACACAGACAAAGTACAAACTGATTATGTGAGATAGACATAACTCATATGTGGTCCGACCTATACATCGCTTGATGTCCTTGGCCGCAAGGTAAAGTTGGATGGCACGCAGCCACAGCAGGCTAGCCACAGGGATTTCTGGATGTCTGGGTTTCTGTAAGCATATATGATTGGGTTTATAACCGAATTGAATGTTGCTGGTAGCACTGTTGCATACGTGTAGATCATTGGGTAGCTGGAGTCTGCCACAATTGAATACATGGCAAAGGGCATCCAGCATGCGGCAAAGGTGCAGAGGATGACGGAGAGTGTCGAAACACCTTTCGTTGTGGAAATGGCCATAAACTGGTGCTGAACAGCAATTTGCTGTGCATGGCGGAAGGCAATCTTACAGATCTGCAGGTAAAGCTGCATCATGAGGGCAAACACCAGCAAGAACGTCACAGAGAGCACCACAGCATTGTTCTTGGTGACTGGTCGACAAATGCTGCAGCTGGCCTCGTCTTGTAGGCAGTTCCAACCGAGCACTGGCAGTAGGCCCAGGATGATGCACACCAGCCAAATGAGAACCACCATGACATAGGTGAATGTCACCGTGCGTTCTGTGTGATAGGTCAGAGCATTGTAGAGGGACAAGTAGCGATCCACTGTGATGGCCAAGATGTTAAGCACTGATGCAGAAAAGGCGGTGATCAGCAGGCCAACAGAGATCAGAGTCACAAACTCTGTGTTCAGCATATAGATGAAGACAAAGTTGAGGATGAGGCCAAGACCAGCAAGCAGGTCTGCGAATGCAAGACTCCCTATCAGGATAAACATAGGAGCTCTCAAAGTTGGTGTGTAAAACAGGATGGCAATCACTATTGCATTCTCACAGGAGATAAGCGTGCCTGTCACGCACAGTGCAATGTCCCATGGGCTAACAGGAAGTGACTGCAGCTCCACCGTTCGCACCGGTGATGAGTTCCGCACGTCTAGGAGATTCCATGTGCCCGCCGTGGAGAGGAAAGAGGTGTTTTGAAGTTGGTTGCTCATTGCTGCTGCAAGAGAGTGAATCATAGCTGATGGTGAGGGGAGGGGGGAGGAAAGAGGGGTGCGGTAGTGAAGATATGAGAGAGTGTGTGTGTCAGTGCAAAGGCAGTGGGAATAGGATATCTGTCAAAAGAAATATGCCTGAAGTTTCCAAACAAACGAAAATGTCTCTTATTCTTTGGGAAATCTCTTCTAAGCAGTGGAACTAATATCCCAATTAGATAAAAAGGAAATTAAAACTTTTTCATAATTATAGCTAACAAAACAATGTTTGTGATGTTAATTAGAAATTACACAGTCATTGGCCAATTGACAAACCACCATAATAATGTAAGAAACTGTATCCATGCGAGCCATAAATATGCATTATGTCTTTTAATTTACAGCTGCATGTGCATTTTATAGTGAGAAGTCATTAATCAAACGGCTATCCCAACAAAAGCACGCACTTTACTTTGTTTCTATTTTTAGTAATTGTCTAAAAATAAGACGCGCCACCTCAGTGCACGGGTCTCTTCTGAAGGCATCGTGTATATGCTTCCAGAATTCACAATCCTGCGCTCTCGGCTGACGCCATAGACGCGGACGCATTTAACGCAATAGCTTTTCATTCATAAATTTTCCTCACCAGCCTACCTATATATAAACCGACCAAGAAAAGACTGACCCTGAGAGGTCAGCCCTCTAGCAATTCCTTTAACAACATTCCTGACATTTACAAACGATCACCGCAAATTAACGGCACATTTATATAAAGCGCGTCACAGAAAACACAAGCACGCATCAGCAGACGGTACCTCATTGCCATGAAGCTGCTATGCTTTTTTCTCCCCCAAGATCGAACGCAGTCCCAGCCTGTCAAAGGAGATGTGGATGAAAGGGGAGGTGGAGAACCCAGAAAAAGACAAAGAACATCATAAAAGACAAACTAAAATGCCCGACGCCCGTCTCTCTATATTCCATCCACGTATTTGAGTTGAATCGTCATCTTTGGCGGGTTAAGTCTTCTGGAAAAGCAAGGTGGTCGCCTGTTAGCATGGCTAATACTGTTGGTAGGACGATCGCTCTGCCTCGCTTGATATTCCCCCCATTGGACCTCACCGATGATTCTCTTCTCTGACGTCAAGAGTCCTCACAACAGTCATGATCGAATCTGTGAACCAGAGAAGCTGTGGACGGAATATTAATAATAAAACACATTCAGACGACACGATTTCAAATATGAGGTGCAAAAAATAACGCGTCTTATAGTAACTGGCTCACTGTATCATTCCACTGGTCCCGCGTACCCAAGGTCGCCGCCGGAATGCTGCCGCTTTGCGCAAAACATTACACGTTTCTTTCTTCTTTGTCTCAAAAAGGAATATAAATGCATCAAACTGTCCAACGCAAACAGCACTGCTGTCCATTAACGTCATAGCACTGCTGTCTTTAGATTTAAATACCCAGATATTAATTTCTCAGCTTGTTTTGTCTTACATGTGATATTATGCATTATGTTCCAGCTTCAATATGCTTGACAATTACGTGGATTTATTTAACATTTTATTTAGACAGGTAATTTTGTAGTTATTTGTTTTTCTTTCTTTTTTTGTAGCGCTTAGAAAGGGATTTTAGTGGTGATGGAGTCAGTTTTGATGAATCAGTTTCATTCAGAAGATGAGTATCTCGAGACGCGGGAGTCTTACGCAGCTCCCCCTCTGAGGAAATATCAGATGCTCTCCGATGTCTTTAAAAAACTGTTTATTTTTAGAAAGTCACGTTTGACTGCACTATACTTAAGTTAGAAAGTAAAAAACAAGTTTCTGTAAATCTAGTGTTAAGTCCAGAGATGCTGTATTGTTGAATAAATGCATTACATGAAAACAGTATTACTGAACTCACATTCACCATGCTTAAACCTGCTTACACTTTCCAAATGCTGGAACTCGCCCATCAGCAGATGCTGTAGCATTGTGTGTGAGTGTAAGTGTGTGCATGTGATTGATTTTTTTTTGTGTGTGTGTGTTTACATTAATATCTTCTCCTGCTGTTGGTCACAGTTAAATATCAAAGGGTCAAACTGGGTCAGTTCTTCCATCTAATGATACCTATAGGCACTGATTGCTGTTTATCACTTTCTCTATTTATAACTCCCTACTTTCTCCTGTCCATTCCTCTCTCACATTTATCAAGATCTCTCCCTCACTTGTCTGCATCAGTTAATTTATGCCCAGTGGGTGTTTGGCTGACGTGAGTGAGCAGCAGGTGCCCATGTGTAAGAGCAATCCCAAGGGGGTTGGAGACAAGTGTTAGCATCCACTTTGAATAGACTTTCCTATGCTTCCCCTCTGACTGATAGGCACATGACATTTCATATTAGCCCTAAGATGGAAACAGCAGGGGTTTGGGCATTTATGTATTTATGGCATGTGTGAAGATATGAGAGGAGCATGTGATGATTGCATTCCAGAGGGCATAAGGAAGATGATCGATTTTTAACCGCAATACAATAGAAGGCTATCTTTCAGAATCCAAAGTAATTAGCAGTGGTGGACATTGAGGTAAGAACTGCAGTGTTTAGTTCTGTAAAGCTGTGATCAACTGATTTAAGTTTTTTTTTTTTGCAATGCAGATACCAATATCTAGGTTGCTGATGACTGATAAGGTAAAATGCCTATATATATAAAATAAAATTTAAGTGACATTTTGGCTTTAAAATTTAACCCCCTTGTTACACAATATTCATTCATATTTGACAAAATGTGCACTATACATTGTCAAGGTTGTCATTAGAATTTGGAAATTAATATATTTCTCACTAGTTCTGGTGTAAGACACATTTGCCCAAATTGATTGTTCCTAAATTGATCTCAGCCCACTGAGGCAAACATTTCAGTAAAAGGTTCTCATGGCAACCAACAAAAAAACCAAGAAATTTTTACTAAATTTCTGAATACATTCATACGGTAATATGTAAATAGTATAGTAATATTAGACTATTAATCACTGAAACCTGTAATTTGGCTACCTTATAAAACAATAATATTTTAAATAAAATCACTTATTATAAGCTTTTTAGAAAACAAGTGTTTATTTCAGTGCCGTCAAGTGAAGTCAGCATATTACTTTGAGATATGCGGCAAGCAGAAATATAGCACGGTCTCAGTCTGGAGCCTTGGTTTTAAACACATTGATCTTTGATACGCTACAAATGCAGCAACTCTGTTTCGTTTCGTTTGCACCCCGGTTTTAAATTTAACTTTAGAAATAAAACGTTCACTGTGTTCAATGAGTGACCTTGATAATTATCTAACAGGGAAACAATATCAGATAGAAACAGCGTGAATAAATGTGCACCGCTGGGTGGCAGCAGAAAGCTGCACCCAAAATAATGAATCTGTCAGTAGAATCTGTCACTCACAAACAAATTGAATCTGTCACTCACTGTGCAGCGTTTAAGACAATAAATAAAACCTATAGGTAAAACAATCATAGTCGGGTCAAGCCTCTTGAAAACTACTGAATAAAATAAAATAAAATAAAATAAAATAGAGGGCTATCTTTCAAAATCCAAAGTATTTAGCAGTGGTGGACATTGAGGTTAGAACTGCAGTGTTTAGTTCTGTAAAGCAGTGATCAACTGATTTAATTTTTTTAAAACCTGAATTAAGCACTACACTCTTAAAATGATAGCTTAACTTTAGGAGAGAATCAAATACAGATAGGCCTATAGCATTAACATGCACATTGACAGCACTAATGTGAGATTACATAAAGTCAACAGGCTAACAGAAACACAAATTCTAGATTGGTGATTCTGTATCACCTTGACCTCACATAATATGACCTGGAATTGGTAGGAATTGAAGGTAATTGTTGCTGAATACAGCCTACTGGTTTAGTCACACAAATATACAGTAAGTGGAATATTCAAAAATGTGGCCTATACAATATAATTCACATTCAGATTTAAGTAGATAATCTTTAAAACTTTAAAACAAAAATTACTATAACAAATGATATTATTTTTACTCCACTAGTTATATTCACACCAGACAAATTTAGTTCAGAATAATTATTTATAATTTTAATAAATTTAATTGCATCATTAAATTAATTTGAATATAAAAACACAAGATGGAGGTTAGATTCCACTCAGCTTTGTATTGAACATAAAAGTACACTTCACTTTTTTGCCATTTCATATCTGTAACAATTCCCGGACTCTTATTTTGTAGCTTCCTGTTTTGTTCTGTTTTTTCCTTATTTGGTTTACTTCCTGTTTTGTTAATAATTACAATCACCTGTTTCACCCTCATTTGTATTCCTATTTAGGTTCTCCTTTGTCCTGTGATGTTTGTCGGTTATTGTGGTTTATTGTAAGTTGTATCCCTGTGGATTGTATTGACTGAACAATGCTTCTGTACGTTTGTTCTATCTTCTCCTTTGTTTTGAATTACGGTTAGTGTTTGTATGTTGTCATGTTATTAAAGACCTTTCTGTTAGTTATTCCTCATTCCGCTTCTTCATCATTGTTACTCCGTTGCTGCAAACACTATTCTGTTACAGAATAACCGACATAAAACAATAGTACAGTTGCATTATTCCCTTTCCGTTTTTCTTTTCCGTTTTTTTTATTTCCTATTTTTTTCCATCTCCATCATGGACTCGCTGCCTCAACAACACAGCAGAGGCATGGAAATCTATGCACAGGAGTTTTTGGACTTTGCCTATGACTCCACATGTGATGACCTCATCTTAATGGAGGTATTTTGGTGCGGGCTGAGGAACTTCACCGCTTCGTCATGCCACGCGCAAATCCAGTGTGGACTCTGAAGAGTTACGTCAACCTCGCTCTATGGTTGATGGATTCAGAGTTCACCGTGGATGAAGCGGAGTTCAGCCCCAGGTCATCACATGTGGTTGTCATCACTCAGCCAGTCATCACCCCGTGATGCGGAGCAGCAGCCTAAGCCCACCGCGGACATAGAGCCAGAGCCCGACACGACCGAGAGGTGGATCGTTCCGGAGCCAGAGCTGAATGAAACGTTCGACCAGGTGTGTGAGCTGGCTACATCGGACACGACAGTGGATGTGCTTGTGGATTACGAGGGTAGTTTGGAAGACCCTGCCCACGACACCACCACTGGGGGTGAGTACGAACTGGACTCTAGTTCTGAAATTCTCATTTCTACATTTTCAAAAGATCTGTCAATGTTGAATACAATTACACCCAACCTCCCTTTCCCACCTCCTCTCATTCCTTTGTCTGTCTCCCCACTTCCGATGTTGCCAGAGCCTATCAGCCCCTCTGCTCACCCTCAGCCCATTGGGGTCGTGGGCTCGCTGCGGATCTGCCTGACTCCAGCTACATCTATGCTGAGTCTGGATGATTCCTCAGCTCTGCCTCCTGCCTTCAGCGCCCAGACTCCTCCTCGGCCCTACGACCCATCGGCTCCACTGCGTCTTCCAGCTACCTCATCTCCATCGTCGCCACGTCCCTCCGGATCTCCACCTCCACCGCCGTCGGTCGGCCCCATGGAGTCATCGGCTTCTCCTCCACCATGGCTCCTCCCTCCGTCGGCTCCACTGTGGGTCGACTTCCTGGTTGCGTTCTGGGTACTATCTGGCTCCTCCCTGTCCCAACTCCATCCTGTCTCTACCCTGGCTGCTCCCTCCATCAACACCACCCTGGCTCCTCAAGTCTCCACCATGGCTCCTCCCTCCATCAACGCCACCCTGGTCTCCTGTTTAGAATTGTTTTGTTTTGAATTATGGTTCATGTTTGTATGTTGTCGTGTTATTAAAGACCTTTCTGTTAGTTATTCCTCGTTCCGTTTATTGGTCATTGTTACTCCATCGCTGCAAACACTATTCCGTTACAATATCCTTCTAATGGCAAAAAAATAGCATCAATTATAGATATGAAAGAACGTTTAGATGCTAATAGCCCTAAACAAGTATTGCAGTGCAAAAAATGAACGTTAAAGTAACTTTTTAAGACTAAGTAAAACCATGAGAAAGTATAATGCAATAATAGAATTCCGTTAATAAAACAGTAATTTGACATTTCATACAATGACATAAAATTAACTGCTGGCCCTGTTTTTAACTTCAACTATTACAAGAGCACTGGGCAAAAATAGGTCCCTGAACAGCATTGTAGAAAGCATGTATTTCATAAGGGACATTCCGTGTACGTTTGCAGATTCAGGGTGAACGTTAGATTCCTTTGATCAGTAACTGGTAGTTTGACGGAGCAACTCGGACTAATACAGAGGAATTGATAAAGTAAACTGAAAAACTCAGGGGACAGAATGTTGGCACAGATTTGGTAGCACAAATGCCGACCTTTCTGTGCTGATGCTATTATCTGACCTGTTATTACTGTTATCTGACCCCACAATGGTCACAATAATACCAGCTCGACATGTAGCAACAAGTCACATATTTCGTCTGCAGATATTTGCTCTTCCCATATAACACTAAGTTTCGCATTATATTGCAGTATATCAGTATCTACATAATAAACAATATGTAATTTATTGATCTGTCAAACGCTTTATAGATATTTGTTGGTTTAAACCATGCAGATATGCTGACACCAGCTCTCTCCCGCTATATTCTACCCCTCCCATCCGATTCAAATCGTATCCGATGCTATGCGTAGACGCGCGTATGTGCGCGACAGGAGCGCATTTGACAGTATCTAACAGCGCTGCTGCGAGAAACCGTCAAGAGCAACAACAACACACGCGAAGGGTCACCGGGAGCCAGACACTGCGCCACAGAGGTAAAACACAACACCCATGTCCACCTTTTGGTTTGCTGGGTACAACCGCCGCAGGGAAATCATTATGAGTGTGACTCTTGAGTCCTATTTGTCAATTTAGAAAGTGATGGCCGAGCGCAGCTATAGGACACCTACAACCATAAAAGAATCGAACCTTTAATCGATTAATTTAAATTACAAAACAGAAGAATACTGCATCGCGTCCGATTGTATGATTTAGTGTTGCATAGGACACGAATGCTGCTCATAATGCTGCTGCTTTCGCCTGAAAAGACAAGAGAACAAGCTGCTTGTTCTGAGTCAGAGATATGGATCTGTAAATATAATCTCATAAAATCCTAAAACCCGCTACACGTTTGCATTTAAATGTCTCTTAAGGCCTCGTTTCCCTGTAAACGTCTCTTTATTGCTCTGCAAAGCCACTTGCACGTTTTCACTGTGGGCTAACCGACGGTCGCATGTAGACAGCCGATGCGCGACATCATAACAGGTTGTTATTATTTTATGTTTATTAAAATATATAAGTGCAGTTCAATACAGTGAGCATCGTATTTAATACACATTAAGACACATTAAGACAACATTTCAGAAATCCGTGGGGGCATAACTCGAGTCGATTATCATGAAGAAAGGTGATAATGGTATCTCGCCAAAGCGAGTGATTCGGAGTGCAACGAATACGTAGCTGTCCATGAAAACGCGCAACAGTCAGTGAGTTTGTGAATCTCTAAGATCCTTGACAACGACCATCTGTCGATCATGACAGGTGGGTTTGTATCGATTCTGAGCGCTAATGGGCTCCACCGTCTGTATAATCCTATTGTGCAACAGACAAATAATCGCCTGTTGCTGATTATTATAGCCTCAGCGCATTCATAATAGAGGAACTGAATTCGCGTAAACGAAAGCAATGTCTCCTTGGAATTCAGTACCGGTATTCGCTTTTGGTCAATGCTTTTACCTTTTTTCAGAGCTGACTTGGGACAAAGGAAGAGACAAGTGCTGTGAAAATCGTGCCGTTCCATAGTCATGGCCTCGAAGTTAAATCCAAACGTCCTTTATGTCCGGGAGCCCCGGGAGTCTCTGAGCTCTCCGGATACTCAAGCCGAGCCGGGCGATGAATCATCGGACAGCGACGGGGAGCCCGAGGAGACCACGCACAAACTCATACGAAAAGTGTCCACTTCTGGTCAGATCCGAGCCAAGGTATGATGTAGAAAAGTTAGAGATAGACAAAACTGCATATTAAGTATAGATTTGTACCACACATAATGGTTTTAAATTTGTTTTCATAAATTTTAGTTTACTTAACTGAAACGGCAGTTGCTTTAGGCAATCCAGTTTCACATGCCAGTAATTGAGGTGTTGTAAGAACAAAATCATAGTTGCTTTATTCGGACATGTAAACACCGATCTCGGTTCATGCACAGTGAAGGGCTCAATGCCCATGCACACACACACATTTTAGAGTTATGGCTGCCATGCTTATTATGCATGCAATATTATGCTACACATGACTGCATCTAGTCTGCAAATTGTATTAACATGTTATTTATTAATTAAAAGCCCAAATGTTGTTGGTTAGGTTGATTTTTAAAATTATTTGTGGATGCTACTTTCTTGCTCAATTATTCTGTTCTTTGTATGTTTCCTGTGAATATGGGCATTTTGGTTCAGGGGTCAGTCTGTTTTGAAAAGCACTAAGCTTTACACTGACCCTTGACCTTTTTACATGGCCTTGTGAAATCTGTTAGTGTTGTGTTGCATTTTGATAAAATAAGAACTGTAGAATTGTTGAGCAGACAGAGTGTAAGGAAGACACAGCGTTTACACAGCATTACCATTTTTGGGGTATTTTATGGGTTAAAAAGCTTATTGTAGGCATTTTAGCAATATTTTAAAAATATTTAACAGCAAAAATATTAAATATCATATTAAAAAATATCAAACTGTTGCTCTGGCCAACATATATTGTAATAAAACAGTTTTATTACAGTTTTATTAAAACAGCATTTATAATACATATGGAAACTCGCCTTAATAAAATGTGACGTGTTCACCTGACATTTATAACAAAAACAAATAAACAAACAATCTGAAAATAGAAAAATTAGATCTTTATTATAAAGTTAACCTATGACTGAATTTATACCAGTATCCATTTACCGAACATCACTAAAAATACAAAGATATTGGAATTTTATTATTATTAGTTTTTTAAATGAGACTGCCAACCTGCAGGCAAAAAAGAAAAGAAACAAGAATGTCTCACCTGTGCTTCCCCCTGTGCTGATCCTAGATCAGCAGAGGTCAACCACGTTTATCTTTACTGTGTAGTTAATGAAATTAGAAGGATATTAGTAAAAATCAGCAGACCAATCCATTAATTAAATCAAGCCATTACATAGATGCAAATTAAGTTAACTTTTTCATTTTGTCAAACAGTGTCTAAATCTTCGCTAATATATGATTAACATTGAACATTTAAAAGTCAAGTGTTACATTGATTCAAATAGTGTTTAATTGCTGTTGTTTTATTGTACGTTTTATGTTAAAAGTTTAGAAGAAACATACCTTAAAAATAATTGTGAGAATTTGATATGTAATTAACATATATAGACATACACCTGTAAAGTATAAACTTTACTTCCAGGTGAACTTAAATATACAAAAATGTGGACCTTTACTTTAAAGTTATGTAAAGCTAGCCAATCAGGTTGGAACTGTAAATTTCAGCCAGCATTTGTGTTGTTTGTATACAATATGCATCAGAAAGACTGCTGCTTAGTGCTTAGTATAATCGGCCATTCGAAAGTAATGGGGTGTGTATGTGTGTGTGTTTAGATCAGTGTCAGCAAACATTGCATGTATTTCCTCTTGCTCATTAGTGATTTTTCCTTAATTAGCATATTTGTTTAACCCTGCTAAGCATTATTAAGTGTGATGCCATTTTCAGCCTGATTGAATTTATTTATTACCTGTTGTTGGCCTGTACACACTGGCATTTAAACCTAAAGTGAAAAATATATGTGTCCCAGACAGCCAACATGGTATATTTTGGAATATGTATGCACTGTTTTGCTAATCTAAACTATGACTAATATAATATACAGTATTAATAAAAATACATTTTAAGATACCACAAACAACTGACTCTCACAATTGTGTTTCTAAATGATCAACTGTGTCCTGTTGCATCCATTGTTTACACAATATAAGCAGAGAATGTGTAGTACCAGTTCTGTCTATTGCTTCAGCAGTCTGAGTCTTGCTTTCAGTGTGAAGACACATAAGCCATGAGGATAAGTGAAAAATGTTGTCACAGAAATGTGACGTTCTGTACATTTGCCTCACAATTATCTTTTAATCATAAGATATTTCTTGACTCCACAGCAAACAAAGCAATTTTAACTTTACTGTCCCACACCAGTTATTTATAACATGCTTGAACACAGATGTGTTTACAGTTCACTACTGTTTAAACAAATAATAATTACAACAAAATAGCAAACTCCTAAAATACAACTTACATTTTTAAAAAATGAGAAGAAACCTCATTATGTTTGGTTTATAATACTAGAGAAAGAAGGCTGCGTGCATTGCATTGTGGGATATGGTATTCTATGCTGTGTGGAGAGAGAGTGTGTTTGGGTGTGTATGAAGGAGACAGTAACAGTGATTTGTATCTACAGACAGGTGAGAGCTCTGAGTGTCTCATTTATCAGTGTAATATGTTAATACTCTTTCTGTGTTACATGGACCTATATTCCTTCTTACTCTCCAAGGGCTAAAGAGTTACATAAGACTCGTAAGACTTCAGGCTCTCAGCAGAAACTGTAGGTAGGCAAGGAGCTAAAGCATGTGTGGTATTTGTGTGTGTGAGAGTGAGCCGGGAGATGCAGAGTGTGTACATTCAATCTAAAACCATTTTAAGCCAAAGTCAGTAGACATTTACAGAGGAGTAATGACAGAAACGTCCACAATGTCTAATTAGCCTTTTCTCCTTAAATCAGTGGACTAAATGAGGAAGTGAGCTCTCTAGGAATGATTGCAGGAGAAAATCGGACCTATGTGCAGCACTTACCATTTTCCCTACAAGATGAGTCCCACTAGTTACACTAACACAATTCTATATAGTATAACTGAATGTTTACTATTGCTCCTAAGAAGAAGATCTAAAGGACTCCATTTGGAAAAGTGTGATTGAGACAATATAGTCTCATCACGAGGAAAATACAATTTAGTACCTTAGTGTTTTTTACCTTTTTGTATTTATTTTGAAAACCTTTCAGCCGATCTTATGCTTTGTATTGACATTATCTAGGAAATATTAAAGAAGTGGGTGGAAAATTCTTATAACAAGATAAAATCTAGAGAGTAATTCTAACAAACAATCATCTTATATTCTCATGGTCTCAATAGTAATTTGTTAAAGAAAAAAACAGTAACTCACAGTAACTAACAGTAACTAAATATGCGGGACTGTTGCAAACTGAGACAGCTTTCATATGTGTCTTATGTACAAACTAGAAAATTCAGGCCATGTAGTTTTATTCGTTAGCTTCAGGCAAAATTACCTTATGGAAAAGGTCAAGGGTCATGTGAATATAACCTGTAGAATTACACGAGAAAATGGACAGTGTCATATGCTTAGAATTTACCCTGTGTATTAATCCTTTGTTGTGTTTCCTGGAAGGAGAGGACTTTATGTGCTGACTAAAAGTAACCTATACTGAGTTTAGTCAGAAACCCACCACTAATGACTGTTTAATGGCTGATGTGACAAGACATATAACTGCCTCTGTTGGGTGGTCAAGGCCTGCTCCTCTAACCATAGCGGGGGCTGCTTTCTGGTGTCACCTGTTAATGTCAGATGCATTTGAAGCTGGGTAGGAAAATGTTTGTTCAGGTGTAAATTGTGTTAACAAATTTAAGTATGCTTTGAAGTGATGCCTTATGCTGTGGAACAAATAAAGGAGAAAAATATATATAATATAATATATAATATAATATGATATAATATAATATAAAAATAATAAGTCTCTATTATAGAACAATGCAAACAAGTCTAAAAACACCCTAATTAACATTAACAGTATGTTTTAGGACCAAGGTATATGTTAATCATCTGTAATCAGGTAAGAGCAGTTAGAAAGAAGGATAGCCAGTATGGCTGTCTCTCATCTTTAAACCTATTTTGACTTTTAAACCATTTTGTATTGATGTTCTGTTCCATAAGATTCTGCAGGTCCCTATAGAATAAGACAGCCTCAAACTCAGTACTATAAAGCAAGACAGAGAGGCAGTGTGTAGTTGACAGACTAATAGGAAAGGAAGCAACAGAGAGGACAGGAACTCCTGGAGAAAAATCTGATTGTTATAAAAATCATGAAACATTTCTAGTTCTCGGGGGTGTAAGAACAATTTCAAATGTGTGTGAGGGGGCATTATAAAACTTATTCGCTTTTCTTATTAATATTAATTATTTGACTTTTGCTGTAATTGTCCTGTGAAATTGTTCCAGAATTGCTGGTGGAAAAGTGACATGCCCCAATCAATATGGCCTAAGGAAAACCAAACAAAATTGGACACAAAAAAATTATGATTCCCAACCAAAAAGATACCTCCTTCCAAAAAAGTAATAATGGTTGCTATGCTCTGCTTTCTTTGACAAATTACTCTTGAGACCATGAGTTGATTGTTTGTTAGAATAACTCCCTAGATTTGCCCTCTTGTTTTAACACAAAGCCCCCGCTTTTCATAAACTCTTCCATTATGTTTTCATTATTGCTTTAACCTTACCGTGCCTCTCTCATTTATTTCTCTTACTTGTTCACTCCCAATTTCTTCTTTTGCTCAACCCTATCTTTTCCTTTTTCGGAGCTGAACTTGAAAACCTAATTAGAAAAGCATTGTACATCATTGACTTGACAGTCCATTAGGGCAATGGAGCGGAGAGAGAGAAGAGAGGGGAGAGAGAGACAGAGAAAGAGAGGGAGAGAGAGAGAGAGAAGGGACTGACAAGGGCCTGAAGGATCTCTGGTTTGTCTAGAGGTGCCAAGGGGACAGAAAGACTGTGGAGCATTTAAATAACAGCACTGACTATCATAAAATCTCAGTCAGAGATTGACAGGAAGAGAAAGAGACAGATCCACTATAAAAAGTTTTACCATTTTAATATTGCGTACACTCACAGACTGCCTATTAGTGGCCTAGAAAAAGATGTTTTATTCTGCATGGAGCGGGTCCCTCTCATGGGAGCCACTATTTTGAGATCATGTGACCTGCCAAATACTGCTTACTTTATTTTTGTAACTTTTCTGCTTTTGAAAATGTTTTGTTTAAGAGTAAATTAATCATGGGTGAGAAAATTGTTTAGGAATAGGGCATTTCCACAATGGCATTGATTTTGCTTAATGCTGCATCCGCACTGATACTGTGGTTGTCAATATTAATTTCAAGACCATGAAAAATGTATGAGCACTGAAACATAAACAGAAAATGACTTTGTGCACCTTCTTTTGTGTGAAGTAGATCATGTTATGTGTTAGTATGTGCTGTATTTTATTGCCATACCAATTTGTTCACAAGCTTGACAATTCACAAAATCACAGCATTACAATAATGTAGAAAGATTATATGACTGACTTTGTGTCAAGTTTCATTCATTTCATCTGTTGCATCCCTCAGTCAGAACATGTTCTTTTTATATAATACATTCAAAATGCCATCTGAGAACAAGTGATACAACATAGGTTAAACACAAAGACACATACGCACAACACATTATTTTTCTCAACATTTCTCTTTTTTGTCATCTTCCTTTCATGTTGCTTTCACTCTGCTGGGCCCATGAGCAATTTACACTAACACTCCTATTCCTACTATTCACCGGAGGAAAGCCCACCATAAGAACTCTCATCTTCACTTTATGAGGATGTGTGTGTGTGACAGATCAGAGGATGTGAACACAGACACAGAGGATCGCAGATGCAGCAGGTAGATTTTAGTGCTGTTTGAAGCTCCTCTGGTGCACAAATGCCCAGAAAAACCCAGCACACAGTCTGTACTGCATGTCTTCAACTGTAAACGTTGTGATTATTGCGTCTGCTTAGAAATGTGTTCTAAACAGACGCAATAAAGAAGAGCAATAAAAGTTATCTCTTCAATCTTTAATCAGTTTCTGTAGTGTCCCGCCAGACAGCCGTGCACACAATTAAATCTGATCTGTTCCAATCTTTTCATCTGCTGCACATACCTGTATATAAAATATCAAATGTGGTCTGACTGGCTGCGATTTTGTCCTTTAACACAGGATTTACTGAACTTGTGATGACACACATTTGTACGTCTCCCTTATTTGACACACCCAGTTCAGTTCATTAATGTCTCTGATCATTAGCTGATGATTTAAATCAGGTTTGTTGAATAAGGTAGCTAGGTTCCTATGAGTGTATGATTTAGGGATATGATTAAGGGATAAAAATCTAACATCAAATACTAAATATC